>JABUQX010005988.1:0-12500 GCA_015478945.1 Trachelipus rathkii
ATCTCCATCGGTCAATCTAGCGGTTATGTATTCCATAATCAAAAGTTTATCTGACATCATCTAACCCTTTCTAAAACGATGTTTGAGTCATACCATATCTATCATCAAATATTCTGTGTATATGACCCTTTCAGTAACTTTCCAAAACTTTTTTAGAACAAGACGATCTTTAAGTAACTTTCCTATAAATTCCTAAATCTTCTCTTACTACCCTCTCTATACAAGAGGACACAACCTATTGCAGTTCCAGCTTCCTGGTACAACTTTACCAAAAATGTTATAATCGCTTAAAGATCAATTACAAGTGCGTCATATCTCGCAGGAATCCCAGTGCACCAATCATGATAATGGGAATAGGTAGATCTGTGAATCAGCCGAATTTAGAGTACGAAAGAGGGTGCCGGAATTCGTCCACAGGTTGGATTAGATGGAAAATAATACCAAAGAATTAGCCTTTCAGAAGAGGTTAGCATAGAAACCGTTCAGGACCAATAAGACCCTCATATTCGGTCTGACCGTTCTAATTGCTGAAACACTCCTTCTGAAAAAGGCTAAATTTCTGGTATTATTTAGGTAAGGCAGCATTTGGGCAGAAGTTCCTAGAGATGTTTTGCAAGGAGAACCCAGGAATTTTTATTCCTAGTATTTGATCCAAGAAGGTGAGTACACCTTCCTTTAGCCTGTCGAATGCTAGCCCGTAGCAACGATCCGGCCAGAATGAAAATTAGTAAGGGTGATAGAAGAAAGATGCAAAGAACGAGAGATTTTCCCAGCCGATACTCATTATTCTCGCTCGTCACGCTTGAATGGCACGAAAACAAGTGCTATATCGGAACCATGAATTTGTGGAGAAAATGATTTAGGTGAGAATTTAATGAAACTGCCCATCCCTCTTGATTAACGCCTTCTATCGTTTTAGCAGACACCGGAGACGTCTTTCGAGCCAAAGAACAGGATCATTCCAAACAAGATAGCAAAGAAGCGACGCATTTGGGCTCCAATTAGCTAGATTGACTGGCAGAAAAGTTCCTTGTAGGGCAGGTGGAGCTGCTGTTGATAAAGTGTCATACTTAAAGCTACCAAAATACGTGTAGCATGGATTGTTACCGAGCGGAGGAAAATGCTGTAATTATAATAAGGATAAGTAGTGAACATAAGTGAAGCATGTTTAAGAATGGTTTGCAGCGATCCAAAATTGTGTAGGTCCTTAATCAACTGTTCAGATTTTAGTGAATAACTGAATGATTTTAGGCTTCCTCCCACCGCGTTAGGTATGAGAGAGCCTTAGCCATTCAGGATGAGGTCATTGGAAATATCTTAAAAGTGATTCTCGAGCATTGGGCGTAATCGAGAAGATGCGATGGGCTTGTGTTGGTGATGGATGAGTGGCGCAACATACACGGAGCAGAAAAAGCGGGTAGAAGAAACATTCGCAAGTCGAAAAGGAAATCCTCCTTTACCGTCCCTTTATTACCTTAAGTGATAACTCATCGCAGCCAGAAAAATCCACCCCAGGGCTTCACGAAGACCACGATGATCCTCACGAAGACAGTTCGCCACTGTAACCGCCTTGCCAGAAGCCCACAACCATAATCAGCGCGATGCTCATCACGGCGGCCATCAGCGGCGGGATTGCACACCGAAAAACACGCCTCTAACCTAAAAAACTTTCACATTCCCACTCCTTCAGGCATCCTTGTTTACTGACTGTCAATCCCCCTTTTCATCGGTCTCCCAGTCCGGTTGATTCACGACACACTCGCCAACATACATTCTCTTTCAACCTACCAACTATCATCCATCCTTTCCATATGCTCAAACCATCTCAATGTACTCTTGTTTATTCTCTCATTTATGCAAACCTTTCTTCACACCACACAACTCCCTAATGAAGTTCATTGCTCATTTTATCAGTTCTTCTGACAACCTAGCATGCCCCTAAGATTGGCCATCTGAACCATTGTTCTTAGATCTATAAATTTTATTCC
The DNA here is from genome assembly GCA_015478945.1 of Trachelipus rathkii. Lineage (NCBI taxonomy): Eukaryota > Metazoa > Arthropoda > Malacostraca > Isopoda > Trachelipodidae > Trachelipus > Trachelipus rathkii. The sequence continues at coordinate 1,989 of JABUQX010005988.1, forward strand.
AGACCCATAGTTTACTACTAACATTAACAGATGTGGGTAACAAGTATACCCGTCATGCAAAAACCCTAGCGCACTCAGGACTCGTTGCCCTTTTATTCCGCCAAAGGATTTAATTAAACCAACCACCTCCCTACCCATACACAACCTTCTTAGACAGTCTGCGATCCCACCCGCTTCCCTTTTCATCCATTCAATATCGCTAAATATTAAACTCAGATAGTTGTTCTAGTTGCTCACATCTAATTTGACCCACACCGCGGACTCTCCTCACTCACTAACATAACCTTACTTTTATCTACATTAACTTTCAAACCCCTCCTTTTACACACTTGCCAAACTCCTTTACCAATCCTCTCAAACCCTTCAGATTCGCCACACAAAACCAAAAAATCCGCATATAATAGGTAGCACCCTCCACTCTCTTCCATGCTCCATCATTCTAACACTTCCCCTGCCACCCTACCTCTAATTCTTTATAACCCCATCCATATATACAAATAATAACCAAGGAGACATAAAACATTCCTTGCCTCACTCCGCTACTAATATTAAACCAATTACTTCTTCACCTCTGTATTTTACACACGCTTCCCTTTCGTTCATACATACTTTAAATTCCATTCAGAAGCCTACCACCAAGACCATATATCACTAATAACACCTGCCACAGAGCTACCCTATTAATCCTGTCATACTTCTGTTGCAAGAAAGTCCATATTACTATATTATATTATAGTATATATATATATAATATATATACTAATATCTAAAATATATATATATAATCATATAATATATCCTGATATGTATATCTATTATCTATTAATACTATAATATAATATATATATATATATATATATATATATATATTATATATATATAATATATAAGCTGCGTTTCCCGAAGCCCGGGCGGGCAACACAGGCCATATGCATCGTTTCCGAGTGTTTGCGCACTTCTACCGGTCACGTAACGGGCAGCAAATCAGGCCGGCAATTGAAAATCCTCGAATTCAGGGCAAATTAGCAAACGGACCAAACTTCTTTAGACAATACTTTGTTTACAAAACAAATTTCTTTACACAAAATAGGTAGAAATGGCTTGCCAAAAGTTTTTAAATATTTTAGTTAACTTTTATATTAAAGGATACTAATATATCGTATTATTTCATAATATATATATACTATATATATAGTATATATATATATATATATATTATAAGATATATATATTATATATATATATATATTATAAAATATATATATATATATAGTAGTATATATATATATATTATATATATTAAATTAATTTATATATTTATATCAGGGGTTGGGGATTTTTTGGATTTTTTTTTAGAAAAAAAAATCAATTTTTGATTTTTTTGATTTTTTTGATTTTTTTGATTTTTTGATTTTTTTCAGATTCGTAACGTCGACGTCACGGCGAATTATATATAAGTATATATATAATAATATAGTATATATATATAATTATAAACTATCTAATATATTATATATATATATACGTATCTATTTAGCAGAAATATAAGAACATATAAGTATATTTAGTTATTATATTATATAGTATATTATATAGTAGAAGGACGCAGAAATCCAATCTAGAGTGTCCCATTCAACTCGTAAAAATTAAGAATAAGAATAATTTTTAATTAATAATTAATTTAATTAATGGAATAGTAATTATTAATTAAGAGCCACATGGGCCTTACCTAGACTGTCCAGTTCACCCAACAATATTAATAATAAGAATATTATTCAAAAGCCACATTGGCCCCTCTAGAATTTCCCAGTCAATCCATATCAATTTAAATAAATAAGAATAATAATTCAGAAGCGGCATGGGCCTATCTAGAACTGTCCCAGTCAACCGCCATAATAATTAATAATCAACAGTAATAACTTAAGCAGTTTCTTTTGCCCCACGATGGAATGGATCTTAATATATTAGATACGGATCAGAGTTAAATACTTAAGAAAGCCGCATTGTTCCTTTTTTAGACCGTCCCAGTCAACCAATAAAAATTAATAATTGAGAAGCCGCATTGGGCCCCTCTAGAATGGCCCAGTCAACCCATAATAAATAAGGATAATAACAGCATGGGCCTATCTAGGCTGTCCCAGTCAACCAATTAATAATTAATAATTAACAATAATAATTAAGAAGCCACATTGATTCCTCTCTCTAGAATGACCCAGTCAACTCATAATAAATACAATATATATTTATTAAATAAAACCGGGTAATACTAAGAAGCATGCCAGTCTTGCATATAAGAAAGCATTGCATTCAGTTAATAGGGTGTTAAAATTTAGGAATAGTCGTTGCCACAGGAGAGTGTTGAGTGGTTGACTCGATTGTCAACATTTTAAGAAAGTTTGGATGAGGTATATGGATGGTTGGGTAATCATATAATATATTTAGACGAAGCCAAATTGGCGAGTCTTTTTAGTATAACAGTAGTTATTATTAATGTTAGACTGCATGTGGGACCATAACTTAGTTATTAATGCATGTGGATGGTTTGGGTATCATATATAGCTATATCATTATTTTTGACTAAGCCAAATTGGTGGATTTTTAGTTACAGTAATTTGACAATTACATAATAAGAAAAGAGTGTGATTCTTAATTATTAATATTATTGTAATTGACTGGGACAGTCTAATATCTCATTCGGCTTCTGAATTATTATTCTTATTTATTAATTATTTTGGATTGACTGGGACATTCTCTATAGGGGCCGATGTGACTTTTTAATTATTATTCTTAATTATTAATTTATTGTTGCGTGACTGGGACAAGTCTAGGTTAGGCTCATTTGTCTTAGGCAAATTATAAATAATATTAAAAAAAAATATAAATATTTTAAAAATTTTTCTTAATTATAAATTTTTTATGGGTTGACTGGGACATTCTAGAGGGGTTATTGCGGCTTCTCAATTATTAATTTTTATTGGTCGACTGGGACAGTCTAAAAAGGACAATGCGGCTTCTTAAGTATTATTCTTATTTAAAATGAGTTGACTGGGACATTCTAGAGGGATCAATGTGGCTTAATTATTATTTTTAATTATTAATTATTATTGGTTGACTGGGACAGTCTAGATAGGCCCATGCGGCTTCTTAAGTATTATTCTTATTTATTATGGGTTGACTGGGACATTCTAGATGGGCCAATGCGGCTTCTTAATTATTAATTTTTATTGGTTGACTGGGACAGTCTAAAAAGGACCATGCGGCTTCTTAATTAAGTATTATTCTTATTTATTATGGGTTGACTGGGACATTCTAAGGGCGTTAATTGCAGCTGCTCTAATTATTATGTCCTGAATAATAATTAAGGAAGCTGCATTACCTCCCTAGTACGTTCCAGTGCACCCATAATAAATAAGAATAATACTTAAGAAGCCGCATGGTCCTATTTAGACTGTCCCAGTCAACCAATAAAAGTTAATAATTAAGAAGCCGCATTGGCCACTCTAGAATGTCCCATCCCAGTCAACCCATAATAAATAATAAATAAGAATAATACTTAAGAAGCCTCATAGGCCTATCTAGACTGTCCCAGTCAACCAATATATATATATATATATATATATATATATATATATATATATATATATATATATATATATATATATATATATTATATAATATAATATATATATATATATATATAATATATAATAATATAATTGAATTAATAATAATAATAATAATAATAATAATAATAATAATTAAAAAAATAATTAAGAAACCGCATTGACGCCTCTAGAATGTCCCACTCAACTCATAAATATGAATAATACTTAAAGAAGCCGCATGGTCCTTTTTAGATTGTCCCAGTCAACTAATAAAAATTAATAATTAAGAAGCCGCATTGGCCACTCTAGAATGTCCCAGTCAACTCATAATAAATATCAAATAATAAATAAGAATAATACTTAAGAAGCCGTATGGCAGCCTTATCTAGACTGTCCCAGTCAACCAATAATAATTAATAATTAAAAATAATAATTAAGAAAGCCGCATTGACCCCTCTAGGATGTCCCAGTCAAACTCATAATTAAATCGAAGAATAATACTTAAGAAGCCGCATGGTCTTTTTTAGATTGTCCCAGTCAACCATATAAAAATTAATAATTAAGAAGGCGCATTGGCCCACTCTAGAATGTTCCAGTCAACCCATAATAAATAATTAAACGTAAGAAAATAATTCAGAAGCCGCATGGCCTATCTAGACAACTTCACGCCTATCTTATCATCAAAGCCAAAAATCTAAACTCCTCGTTGCTTTATGTTGTGCCCTCTCCAGCATATCGTATTTGTCTTTTCTAATAAGGGTGCTAAAATTGTAGACAATATTCAGCAATAATACTGGCTAGCATTACTGTATTATACGACATTGTTGAAAAACCCAATATATAGTTAATTAGTCTGCCATCTGGCATTAATTTTCAATTTTTAACCCTAGGCTCTAGCTCTGGGTTCAAAATCTTATACAATGGAAACAATGAAACAGAAACACTAAAGAATGTTACAGATTACGGGTTACAATGCCAATAGTTGTTGAAAATTGGAAAAAAATATATATTAACAAAACATCATAATATATATAGTTTTATTTTATTTTTATTCTATTGGAAGTTAAATCACTTAAATATACAAAAAAAAAAAAAAAATATAAAAAAAATATTAAAAAAAATTAAAAAGTCAGTCGCTTTCCAATTTTTTTCATACACATTTTGATTTATTATAAAAAAATCAAGTAAAAAAATCAATTGATTTTTTGAATTTGATTTTTTCGTGCCATCCCTTATATATATATATAAATAGTATATATGATATATATATATATATATATATATATATAATATATATATATATACTATATATAAATATTATATATATATATATATAGTATATTATAATATATATATATATATATATTATATATATATATATATATAATATAATATATTATATATGGAGAAAGTCTGTTATTGACCTTTTGAACGGTACTCGTTAGCCAAAAAAAAAATAGTACAGGGTATCTTTATGGACCATAAATAGACTTTTCTATTATAGGGATTTGATGATTCAAATATATATAGGACCTGTTACGTTTTACGACTCCGTCAGTTTTCTTTTTTTTTTGCAATTTTTTTTTTTTTTATGAAAGGAATATCCAAGGGTAAACCACAAAGATGGGCAGAGTCGGGGTCTCTCGGCCTTCCGGGAACGACAGGGTAGGAACTATTTCCCCCCCCTCCGGGGAGGCGGTCTCCGGAACCCCCGCTCTTTGGTATTGGGTGTCGCGGGGGGGTTCCTCGGCCCCTCCCCTACGGGGTATGGGAAACGTCCCCCCCTGCTCCCGTCGGCTCCGAGCCCCCTATTTTGCCGTGTAATACCTTAACAAATAATATACTCGATATATATATTATATATATAATATATATATATATATATATAATATAACTATATATATATATATATATATCATATAATATATATATAATATATATATAATATATATATATATATATATATACACAACTAAACTTAACAACTATAAAAGTCTATTTATGTTTCCATAGAGATATTACTATTTTTTTTGTGGTAACTATTACCGATAAAAAAGGTCCATCACAAAACCATAATGGCTTGGCCCGTCGAAAAAGATGTTTTTGGTATATTCTTAACAATTTATAATTAGCAACTTAAAAGAACTTATAATCGAACAATTTTTTCTTAAACTTAATTTAATGAGACTTTTTTTTATTATTTAACACTTTCATGTGTAAATACGCAAATATTATATCATTTTCATCTTTTAAAAAAAATGCATTTCGAGAACAAATGAAGCACAGCCTTCCCAAACTTTTTTAGCTTCACAACTCAACAATAAATTCGTAGGGAGAAATAAAAATTTTCCTAAAATATTCCTCCGCCGAGTGAAGTAAAACCTACAAGGAGTAGGTTAGTATTTTTATTAATATAACTTAAAAATACATTTCCCTACGATTTTTACATTCTGTTTTTGAATTCCTTTCATTTATAAATAAGTTAAAATTAAAAATTTACTTTAGATCAAAAGTCAATAACAGACTTGTCCTATTATATATTTATATATTAATATATATATATATATATATATATATATATATATATATATATATTTATAATATATATATAGATAAACATATATATAAATAAATATATATATATTATATATATATGGCCAGCGTTTAGATTGTCCGTCATATGTATCTTAAAAACTATTAATACTACAGTAAAAAGGAATACATTTTCGGAATCAGCGTAAAACGTTAGCCCTGAAACGTATAATTAATGTAATAAATGAGTAATAAATAACAATTAATATGTTCGTGTAAAATGATAAATTCTATCAAAAAATCTGCAATCTCTAAAAACAGTTCATTATAACGGGGTCTTAAATTTGTAACGGGGTCTGTAACGGGGTTTGAATAGCAAAATCTCTTTCTCGTGCACCAAAAATTAAATTATATATCATATAGTATAGTAGTATATATATATATATATATATACTAGTATTATATATATTATATATATTATAATTAAATTAGTAAATTAAAATATATATATATATAATATATATATATATACGGCACACTAGGGGGCTCGAGCCGACGGGGAACATAGGGGGGGATGTTTTCCATACCCCGTAGGGGAGGGGCGGAGGAACCCCCGCGACACCCAAATACCAAAGAGCGGGGGTTCCGGAGACCCTCCCCGGAGGGGGGGAAATAATCCTACCCCGTAGTTCCCCGGAAGGCCGAGAGACCCCGACTCCTGCCATCGGGGCGGTATACCCTTGGGTATTCTTTAGTTTTAAACACCACCCATTATTTAAAGGGCAACGTAAGGTTACGTTAATTAAAATAAGTTTAAAATTACTCTTCTACATTTTATTAACTTTTTTTAAAATCGCTTTTTTTTATTTTTTTTAAAAGTTTTCCAGGACTAACTCTTTACGCTGATTCCAAAAATGTATTCCGTTTTACTGTAGCATTAATAGTTTTTAAGATACATATGACGGACAATCTAAACGCTGACATATATATATATATATATATATATATATATATATATATATATATATATATATATATATATTATTTAATAATATATTATATAATATATATATATATAAGAGTATAAGAGTATTGTTTACAATTGTCAGCTGATCCGACGGGCGCGCTCGGCCGTTTCCAGGAACTCAAATTTCCTGTTCTCTGATTGGTTAATGTAATTTTTTTCAATTCGAAGCGTTTCCGAGTCGATTTTTCACACGGGCTGCACTCGGGCTTCTGGAAACGCAGCTATAGTATAATCCTTTTTTACATAATAAATTTATATATATATTAATATGAAAATAAATATATTTTCTATATATATTTTTTTACTATATAATATATATATTATTATAATATATATATATATATATATATATATATATATATATATATATATATATATATATATATATATATATATATATATATATATATAATATTAATTATATATATATATATAATATATATATAGTATTATATTCAAATGTCTGCGAATGTGCCTCGAATATCGATCTAAAAACATATACACACCTACAAAAAAAACGCGGAGATAGAATTTAGACATGTTAGTCGAGTTTTGCCCTAAAAGGGAACCGGAAATTCAGAGATTTTCGCCGTGCACGCCACCTCCAGAATGCTTCTTTATTAATGAAACTCTTCCCTAATAAATATTCGTTATCACCAATTTGTTATTGTTTTCATACAAAAAAAAAAAAAAAAAAAAAAAACGAATATCCAGACATGTTGACCCTCATCGAGTTAGAACACCTGTCTTTCCAACATGTCAAATCAAATTACGTGTCCATCAGGTAAAGATGTACCAGTAGTCTGCATTTTAGGTATATCAAATTAGCATTTCATGCATTTCAATATTTTGAATCCATTATTGTCAGGACCAACTATGTTTCCTACAAAAAAAAAAGGAAATTTGCCAAGATACGTTGGCCCTCTTCAGTAGGGGCCCGGTGTTCAAACCTGTTTGTCTGATCAAAAAACTGTTGCCCCTCCTAAATACAAAGTTACAAGAGTTTCAATGTTTAATGGTATATCCAAATTGGCATTCAAGCATTCCATTATTTTGACCCTTATTACACCCTGACATGTTTGGCCATCTTCAAAGGAAACACTTTTCAACCTGTAGTCAAATCAAAGACTATAGCCCTCATGTAAAGAGTTATAATGTTAATAGCATATCCAAATTGGCATTTCAAGGAATTCCATTTACTTTTATCCATATTTCAGACCTTACTATGGTCCCCCCCAAAAAAACGGACGATATCCTCAAATATGTTAAGCCCTCTTCAATAGGGACATTAGGTGGTTTCAACCTGTAGTCAAATTCGAAAGACTTGTTTGCCCCCATGTAAAAGTTACACGAGTTGCAGTGTTAATGTAATATCCAATTGGCATTCAAGGATCTCCATTATGGTTTTACCCATTTTTTCAGGACCTACAAAAAAAACGAGAGGATATTCCAGACATGGCTGACATCATCGTAGGACAACTCATTTCAATTCTGTAGTCAAAATCAAAGAATGTTACAACAGTTGCAATGATTAATGTATCATCCAAACTGGCACAATCATTCCATTTTTTTGCCCATAATTTCAGGAACTACTAATGGGCCCTACAAAAAAAAGAACAAAAAAAAAACGGGGGATATTCAAGACATATTGGCTTACACTTCAGGTGGGACACGTTCTCTCAAACTGTAGTCAAATCAAAACGTACCCCTCATGTAAAAAGTGTACAAGAGTTGCAATGTTTAATTGGTATATCAAAATTGGTGCTTTCGAGCATTTCATCATTATGAAACCTATTGCAGGACCTAATTTGTCCTACAAAAATCGGCAGATATCCAATGTTGCCCACTTAGTAGGACGCGTTCTTTCAACCTGTTAATCAAAGTCAAAGGACTGTGCTCCTCATGTAAAAAATTACAAGAGTTGCAGTATTTGGTATAACCAGAATTGCAGTTCAAAGCATTCCAATATTTTGACCTTTATTCAGGACAACATGGGTGCTACAAAAAAACGGGGGGAGATATCAGAAATTTAGCCATCTCAGTGGACACTGTTCTTCCAACCTGTAGTCAAACCAAAGACTGTTTGCCGCATTAAAAAGTTACAAGCGTTAAAATTAAAAATAATTGGCTATCAAGCATTCCAATATTTTTACCCATATTCGGAACGTACAATGCCTTGCCTAGTATAAAAAAAGGGAAATAATCCACAACTATGGTTGGGCCCTCTTCAGTTTGGCACGGCTTTCAAACCTGTAGTGAAATCAAAATAGTATTGCCCCCCATGCTTAAAAGTTACCAAGAGTTGCAAATGTTAATGGTATAACCAAAATGGCATTCAAGCATTCCATTTTTTGACCTTATTTGAGAGTCAAGTCGGAAAGACAGAGGCGAAACTCAGAAGCATGGGCTTTATGAACCACAGGGAGGAATGCTTTAGGTTGATACGTCTTCTTATTGTTAAGAATAGAGGGAGGTAGAAAAAAAATCTTTAGAAGATATTTACAATGTTAAATTAAATGGTTGGAGGGGACGGAGATGAAGGGATAGCTATTAATGATACATTTTATCATAACAGAGAGAAGTTTAGGTGTGACTGCAATATTCTAAAAATGCCTGAAAAATTTTAATCGACATTTGCGAAAAAAAATCTTCAAAAACAAGAACTGCAATGTAGTACAATCAATTGAAGAGTGAAAGAGAGAAAGATGAAATCATACTTAAACTATTTGCTCGTGATACAGAATTCAAAAATTGTGAATTTTCTTGAAGAATAGTCCTTCGATTATCTTGATCTATCTCAAAAAACTCCTCTAAATCTTCAATTTGCTTAAAAACTTCTCTTAAATCATAACTTTCAACCCAACTTTGTTTCGCATGATTCGTGTTAATTTTTCCATTTTGCCTCTCGGAAAAATCTTTCCTATTTTTTCATTAAATTATTTCCTCCTTGTAAATTCAAATAGCGACCATATGTTTGCACCGTACTTTTTAAAGTTCTCTAATATGTTGGCACTCCGGATTAATATTATCGAGCAAGTTAACATACAATACAGTAGATATTTTCAACAGTTGAACACTTCTACATAAAACTTTTCTCATTTGCTGCTGGCACCATCACGTCGTTTGTTCGAATCAGAAAGTCGCTGTTATGATTTCAACTTTGTAGCATTGCCATCCACTAGAGATTCTCCTTTTGTGCTTTCAACAGCCACTAAACTTAAGAAATCTTCACGAACCACAAATATGTTTTCCTCATTTCTATTAATATATACTCTTAATTTGCTTTGATTATAATTTTTATTATTCTTATAAATTAAAATTAATAGAATCAAGTCATCTAAAAATTTG
>JABUQX010005988.1:17500-22500 GCA_015478945.1 Trachelipus rathkii
CCAAAAGCCGCCGGTGAAACCAGAGCCCCCAAAAATATAAGAACGATACTCATACAAGGGCGGATGAACCCTTTGTATAGCTGGAGTACTGAGAAGAGGAAAAAAAAGTCTCACACCGTCTAAACAGAACTCCCAGTTTCTTTGAAGGCCGGCTCCTAGCAACCGTTTGATGTGAGTTTCCAAACAGTTTTTTGGTATTATTAAGCAAGGATGTTTATATCTGTCAACAGGAGAGACGAGAGAACAGTCGAAGATATAGGAAAGTTAGAAGTGTTTTAGGAGGAGATTGTAGAAGTTGAAGTTTAAAGAATTGAATTGGCACAAGGTTTAGACGACCCCCAAGGTTCGGAAAATTCTATCCAGATCAGAGAGATTAGAATCGGAAAGATTAAGACGAGATGCAATTCTAGAAGTAAAAAGAAAGAAGCAGAATATGAAATGAGTTGAAGAGGTGAAGGGTCAAGTCATCGGTTATTAAGGAGTGGCTAGAGTTTTAGATGTGCAGGTGAGAAGATCATTAATGAAAAGTAAGAATAAAGTAGGAGATAAAGCCGAACGAACCCTGAGGAAACACCACTATGACAGAAAAAGAAGATTCGCTCCATCAACCACAGCCGATATTGAGCGACATGAAAGAAAGAGACATAAGTAAGCAAAAGAAGGAGGAAACCCAAAGGAGGGAGCTTGGAGAGCAATGATGCGTGCCATACCCGGTCAAATGCTTTGGATATGTCAAGCGCCACTACTCAAGTCTGCCCGTAGTTCCTAAGAGCGGAAAACCATAAATCGGTTTAAATAGGAAAGTATATCGCCAGTAGACCTTGAACGCCGAAAGCCGTTCTCTGGTGATCGGAAAGAAGAGAATGAGGTTCCAGATGGTCTAAGAAGTGGGAGTTAAGAAGTGTTTCAAAGAATTCTTAGATAGAATACAAGTGAGAGGTTAATAGGGCGATAGTTAGAAGGATCAGGAGCGGCTTCCTTTTTTCGGAATAGGTTGGACATGTGCGTGCATTTCCAACACTGAGGGAAGTTCTAGTATTGAGACATGGAGAATATAGGTGAACGAGGGCGGGGTCAGCACGTAAGCACATTCCCTCAAAACTAGGGGAGGAATGCCATCCGGCCACCCGCCTTCCTAACGTCATAGATCTCAGGAGCCCATGTACCCGATCAAATGTAATCACAAGCCAAAGACATAGGACACCGGAGAGGAGAAGGAGAAGGATGAAGGGAGGAGGAATGCCAGAATCGTCCAAGGTTAAGTTAGAGGAAAATAGAGGCCGGAAGAGTATTGGCCTTTTTCAGTTGGAGAGTTAGCAACAGAGCCAATCATCAGATCGAATAAGAGGGACAAAAGATGATTTACAGAAATTGTTAGAGATGTTTTTGGCAAGAGGCCAGAAAGATTTGTTAGTAGGAGATCTAAGGAGGTTAGCGCACTTTCGTTTGATGAAAGCCCGCTTTGCTCGTCGAAGAGTATCCCTGCAAGTTTCTGGCTGAATGAAAATTAGCGAGAGTGATAGGAGAACGAGAATTTTTCCACTCCCGATACGCGCTGTCTCTAGCCTGAATGGCCAGAGAACAAGCACGATCGAACCATGGATTATGAGGAGAGAAAGATTTAGTCGAATAAGGAATGAACCTGCTCATCCCGTCAACGATTACAGCTCCCACCTTAGTGGCAGAAGCCGAAACGTCATCAGAGTCAAAGCAGTCATTCCAATTATAGTTAGCGCGTAGAATCGAGCGCAAGGCCCCCCAATCAGCCCGATCCAAAGTGCCAGAAAAAAAACGCATAAGGCAGGGATGAAGCTGTTGGAGGAAAGTATGAAATTAAGAGAATAAGGTTGTGGATCAGATTTTTATCAATAGGAGCGAAATGGTTGTATTTATAGAGAGAAGGGACTAGTGGTGAAACATAGGTCAAGTGTGTTCAAGAATTGGTTGGATTAAAGAGTAGTTGTGGAATAGAAAACAGTGAGTACAACTAAATGGCAATAAGTCATCATGGGGAAGAGTGATGTCCCACAGGGTTCAGAGCTGGGGATACTATTGTTCCTCATATATATAAATGATTTTGACCATGGACTTAAATGCAAGTTCTAAGTTTGCAGATTGATTACCAAAGTGCCACCTCAGTTAGGAAAAGTGAAGGATGTATTAAAGATTCAAAAATGATCTTGATTAAAAACTTCTTGGGTGGGCAGATTAGTGGCAAATGAATTTTTATAGTAAAAATTGTAAGGTTCTTCACCTAGGTTTCTCAAATAAAAGTTTTAACTGCGATATGAATGGGGATTGGCTTAAGTCTGTGGACCAAGAAAAAGATATAGGTGTAATTATAAGCAGTAATTTGAAAGTAGCTAATCAGTGTTTGGAAGCAAATAATAAAGCTAATAAGATGCTGGGCATAATAAATCGCAATGTTGTTACAAGAGCAAAGAAGTAATAAGTAAACTGTATTCAATAGCCATGTTAGGCCATAATAGAAGTATTTCTGCCACAAGTTTTGGGCCTTATTTAAATTAAAGACTTAGATATGCTCGAGAGAGTGCAAAGATGGAGCAACAAGGATGATTTCTGGGTTTGATGGTAAGAGCTACCTATGAGGAGAGGATGAAGGAGTTAGGAATGTTTTCAAGAAAGGCGATTTCTCAGACGGGACATGATACAATCTACAAAATTTTTACATCTATTGATAAAACGGAGACCAATAAATTCTTTCTATAGTTAGAGCACGGACGGGGAGACCAGGGGGCATAACAAGAAAAAATTAAGGAAGAAAGCATGCCACCTTGATATAAGAAAGCATTCTTTCAGCAAAAAAAAGCTGTTAAATTTTGGGATGGTTTGCCACAGGAGGTTGTATATATATATATATATATATATATATAATAAAAATATATAAATAATAACCATATATTATATATATATATATATATATATATATATATATATATATTATATATATATATATATATTATTATACTATATATATATTATATAATTATATATATAATATAAATTTAATATATATATATATATATTATATATATATATATATATATATATATATTATATATAAGTCCGGAATAGCGGAACCGGGACTGTAGCGATGACTGCTGGAAAATGCCACGCCTCGCCACTGAATTATATAATTATATATATATACCTATATATATATATATATATATATATATATATATATATTAATATATATATATATATATATATAAATATATATTGTTTATGTTTATATATATATATTATATATATATATATATATATCTATTATAGAAAAGTAACTCATTAGAAATTTTTTTGGGTAAACCAATTTTTAGGGTTAGAGTTAGGATAAATATAGTTAGTTAGGTTTCAGGTTAGGTTAGGTCATTTTTTTTTCTCGAATTTAATATTTCTATCACAAATTTTTCTACAAAAAATTATACCAATCTATAAAAGAATAAATAATATTGAACTACATTGTTTGCTCATAATCATTAATACATATTTCATACACATTGTATCATAACATTTTCTTTTAAAAGAATTAAAAACACACCCTTCCCTTCTACGGTCAAAACTACTACTAATTTCAAATTTACCCTGAATTCACACAAAGTTTTAATGAGTTTTAATCAGAGCGCTGCCAAACGTAAGATAAACAATATAATTTAATTTATTAATTATTAATTTTAATCAAATTTTTATTAATTGAAAAGACGATTTTTATATTTAATACATATTTATCTACATTTTCTTTAAATAAACTTTTATTAAAAGAAAAAATTCATTGTTCATTTTTCGTTCTATTGTACTTGCCCCATATATACAAATTATATATTTTTTTTTTTTTTTTTTTTATTATATATAATATATATATATATATATATATATATATATATATATATATATATATATATATATATATATATATATATATTAAAAGGAACTAAACCAATATTTACCAAGGGGACGTCGGGATCGATTTTTTTCGATTTTTTCAAGGCAATAGTGCGTAAGGTTGCCAATAACAATTTTTTTTTTTTAACTAAGAATACCCCAGATTTAAATCGCAAAGATGGAAAGATCAGGGCCTCTCGGCCTCAGCGGGGGACGACGCGTCCCTCCGTCGGCTCGAGCCTTTAAAAAATAAAATTAAAATAAATTAAATTAAAAAAAAAATTAAATTAACAAAAATTAGCTGAAAAAAAAAACAACTTTTGGAAACTCTAGCGCTCCTTCTATGGAGTTTTAGCTAACACGTGACATGCAGGATGCACGAGCGAGCTCTGCGATTTTCGATATCATGTCTTTTTATGCAATTTAGAGTTTAATGAGTACGTATATCTATATCCTTATGTGGTATGTAGCTATAGAATTTTATAATAATTAATATATATATATATATATATAAATATATAATATATAATATATATATATATATATATATATATATATATATATATATATATATATATATATATAGGCACTACTCCTTTAAAAGGAAGTTACATAAAAAGACATGATATCGAAAATCGCCGAACGCTGCTCGTGCATCCCTGCAGTGTCACGTGTTAGCTAAAACTCCAATAGAAGGAGCGCTAGAGTTACCACAAGTTGCTTTTTTTTATCATGTTAATTTTTATATGTTAATTTTTTTTTATTTATTTTTAATTTAAATTTTCATATTTATTTTTTAAGGGGCTCGAGCCGACGGAGGGCCCCCCCGTCGTCCCCCGCTGAGGCCGAGAGACCCTGACTCTTTCCATCTTTGCGATTTAATCTTGGGTATTCCTTTAGTTAAAAAAAAAAACTGTTATTGGCAACTTTAACGCACTATTGCCTTGAAATAATCGAAAAAATCGATTACATCGTTCGTTCGATATATCGGTTAACTTCCTTTTAAAGAACAAGTTCCCAAATATATATCTCTATTTATATAATCTTAGAAATAGAGAATATAGCTAAATTAATATATATATATATATATATATATA
>JABUQX010005988.1:27500-42500 GCA_015478945.1 Trachelipus rathkii
TTTTGAATTTCTAGTGTCATAATTTACTTTATATATATATATATATATATATATATATATATATATATATATATATATATATATATATATATATATATATATATATATATATATTATATATATATTATATATATATATATATATATATATATATAAAGTTACTTAACGGCCACACGGAACGGGAAGTCGGATCAAAATATTTTTCGCAGGTACCTCTATGATTACGTAAATAGATGTCTGGGACAAAAGATGTTCTAGGCGCGAAATGAATTTTTTCCTATATTCTAGGGGTGAAATGAGGTTTGGTTAGATCAGGTCACCCCTAGGAAAAAAAATTCATTTCGTATAAAAAAAAAAGGTTTAGTTACCCTTAAAAAATCATTTTCTTTCATTTTCTTTTACGTTTGACCGCTCGACACCATAACTTTGCTTACATTTTATTCAATTAAGAATGTCGCTCAACAAACTAGATCCAAAAACAAGCAATAAATTTTTTTTTATTTGCTTTAAATAGTTTTCATTTCGCCCCTAAAAATGTTTAATTTTAATTAAACTTTAGTTTTAATACATATCAGTACTTACTTAATATACAGTATTATCGTGTGGCTGTTAAGTAACTTTACCATGTAAATGTTTGTTTTATTTAATATTTTAATATATATATATATTATATATATATATATATATATATATATATATATATATATATATATATATAATATATATATATATATATATATATATAATATATAATTATATATTATATATAGAGAGAGAGATATATAGATAGAGAGAAGAACGCGCATATTTGTTGTATTGCAAGAGGCTCGTCCAAAAATAGAAGAAACTCTCCAAGCTTGGCTTAATCTTATTACCTGCTGCATCTTCTGCTTAGCTCCTCTGCCATCTTCCTCGCTGCTCTTTCTTTGCATTTCTTTTCACTATTTCTGCTCTATTTCTGGCCTCTACTATTCTCGTCTTGATTGAATCGTTCTCCTTTTTAACCATCTCAGTTTTTTTGTTTTTAAATCTTCAACCGCCTCCTCCACCCCCGTTTCACCAATCTCGTGTTTCTTCTTATACCTCCCATAATCTGTAATCCCAAATTTCTTCCCCGCAAGCCTCCATTATATCTCTTATAGTCTGTAAAAATCTCTTTCTCTATCTAATGGCTCAATTTTCTCTCATATCTTTTTCTATAATGCATCTTTTTTACTCCTTTTCTTTCAGGGACTTCACCTTTATCTATATTTCCTCTTATCTAAAGTATTATTATTTTCTGCTCTAATTCTAAAGTCAGCCACAAACAGTCTGTGGTCTGAATCCATAGTTTCACCAGACATGACCTTAATATTCAGTATCATTCTCCTATCCGAAGCTGTTACATAATCCATAACTGATTTTTCATCAAACTCTCCCGTGTTGCTGTTCCATCTGCACCTGGTGTATCTATGTAATGCTCTATGTTCAAAGTATATATTCATGATTTTACGTTTACTTCTTCTACAAATCCTCTTGCAATTTTTTTGTTTTTTTGGATTTTTTTTTAGGGATTTATGGTTTCTCTTTTTTCCGGTCTGGAATTCCCTTGTTTCTTTTTATGAGGTTCTTTCTTATTTTTTTTATTCTCAATCAAACCTTCTTGAATTCAATAATTTCTATGCATATTCAGTTCTCAGAGATACTCTACATATATGCTCTCATATACTTCTTTATAGAGCTATCTATTTTTTCAATTGTGATATTTCTTTTTTTTTCTTCTTTTACTTTGTCATGCCTTTTTGTATTAATATTATTCCAAATCTGAATGTGGTAGTTCATTCTGGTAAGTCTATGTATTTGTAATCTGTTGATACTCTACGATTATTTTTATTATTATTGTTTGTTAAAATTCAGGAATATAGTTACGCAGTCTCTTTCTTCTGGTTCAAGCCCCACCTGTTCTCTGCATATGATAGAATCTTCTCTATATTTTTTTTATACATTATTTAATTTGCTTAGACATTCAATTATTTTCCTTTGTAGTATATTGTCCGTGACAGTGGTATGAGATCCTCTATCGTAATAGACATGTTTCTATATTGAAATTTATTTCTAATGTCTAGCTTCGAGAAATCTAAATGTATAGATTATCACCAGCTCTGTTATTTTCTCTTTTGATGTTCAGGTTCTTTGCGCGTTTTGGTTTTTTTGTCTTATCTAATTTCTATCATCACGTCTTCAATTTTATATATCTTTCTAATAGTAAGTTATATTATTCTTTAGTTCAGAGGTAATTCAGAAAAGTTAGACAGAATAATCATGCTTGTTCTAATGTTTATATATTCATTATGTGATGGCGACAATGTCTAGCCACTTAGCTTAGTGTTTATCCTCTTTATTGTCTCTTATGTAATCATTTCAGTGTCACCATCTCTTTATTACCTGTGTTTTGTGCTTGTGAGTTGTGTTCAATTATGGATTTCTATTTGTCTATTATTTTTGCTTAGATTATTTATCTCTTCATTGCAATATTCTTATTATTTTTATATCATGTCGTTCTATTCATATTTTTTTCCTGTTTCATTTGTAATGCTTCTGGATCGCTCATAGTATATTGTCTATTTCGAACCTTTTCATTTCTAGAAATTTAGACGTGTGAGTTCGTCTATTATTTAGTTACGTTACTTTCTCTTTTATTTTACTTTTGTCATTAAGTCTCGAAACCTCTTTCATGGGATCATTTAGCTTCGTTTCTAATATTCTTTTTCTATTTTTCCGATTTTTCTTTCTTGCCATTTTTCTGTTTTGTTGTCTTGCTCGTCTTACTGATGAATAGCTGATGCTATATTATTCAACAGTTGTGCAGAGCTTCTAGCTGCTCGCGGATCATGATTTGTGTTGGAGATTTGGCACCTATGATGGCAGCATCAAGAGCTGCAAGCATTGATGTGTCCATAAGTTTCACTCGTTTTGGCTTTGATTTCATCTCGATGTTGATGGCTGATGAGGTTCTAACACATATTCTTCATCTGATGATGAACTATTGTTTTTGACCCTGATGTGCTTGAACTTGACAACTCAGCTACATCAAACGTTGCTGCTTACCTCTTTTCTCTTTTAACAGCAATGACTTCCCTGTCTCCGTGCAACCTTCTCCTTTCTGTAATACGTGTTATCTACTCAACATTTTGCTGTCTTTTTCCCGTTGGAAGATCAAAACTCGCCACGATCCTTCGCTCTATCTTAATCATGTCAAGAGCATTTGCATGCGCCATACTCAACCAGATTTATCTTAATCGTTTCCATCTCTCTTGTTTTGAACCAGATCACAGTGACTGTCTTCTTCTTATATTCTGTTCTTACATTACATCTTTCGACCAGTGTAAGTTTTCTTTTTTTTTCGAACAACATGGCAATTCAACACTGGTTGCGGTATGCTGCTTTTCCCCACACGGCCATTACGTCTACGGCAGTAGACAGAGCGGATATTTTCACCTGTTGTTTTTTTTGTTCAATTGTGTATTCATAAACAATGCCATTGTTTCCGCTTTGATGGGAGCTGAGTCTCTTTCAGATTTACACATATGTGAAATAAGCCAAATATCCGTTGTACGACGTGTGTACGCCTTTCCATATTTAAAACCGATGCACTTACTAATTACTATACAGATACAACCGACGAAGTTACTAATGTCTACGATACTGCGTCACAATCAAGACGTAACTCTTAAAGCTTTAAGGTTTGCTATTTCGTTATTGGTAGAACTGTCTAAAGTGTCAATCATACTAGATTTCCACGAAATGTAATATAGTAACAACTTTTCGTCTTTTTTGCTATTCTGAATTGCTTTGAAATTTAGCTTTGAAAAAACAATTTATAAATACTATATAGGTTATGTGTACAATCTTGTTAAATATCTACATTCTAAATGATTCCTTTAAATGGTTCTACATGCGCGGTACAGCCTCTTAAAGTATATTCAATGAGGCTACAAATTTGCACAGAATGTTTTTTTAAGAAAATAAACATATTTAGAGGGTGTCCTGAAGATTTCAGATGGTCGATCTTTTTTGCATCAATCTAAAATATATATATATATATATATATATATATATTACTATAATATATATATATATATATATACCTATATATATAAATATATATATATATATAATATAATATAACTAATATATATATACTATATTATATATATATCTATATATATATATACTATATACTATTTATATATATATAGTATATATTATAATTATATAGTATATATATGCTATATATTATATATAATATATAATATATATATATTAATATATTAGACTTATTATATTATAAATATATATATATATATATTATATATATTATCATTCCTTCACCTCGAACAGATGTGAGGTAGGTTGCGTTGTATGAACGGAAATAGATGGGATAGTTAAGTAGAAGAGCGTGACATAAGTCAAAACCAAATCATCAGCGTGCAATTAGCAGATCACCCTAAACTCTCTTCCATTCTTCATCAGTCTAACACCTCTTCCTACCGCCCTTACCCCTAATTGTTTCGTCACAGTCCATATAAAAATTTAATAGCCATTAAGACATAACAAATTCCTGCCTCACTTCACTATTTATATCAAACTATTCACTTTCAGTTCCATTTATCTTACACATGCTTCACAATCGACATACATATTTTTGATTCCATTCAGAAGCCTGCCACCAGCACCATTTATCACTAACACCTGCCACAGAGCTTCCCAATTAATCCTGTCATACGCTTGTAGCAAGTCCTCAAAACCTAATTACAAAATTTTCTTCTTCGCTTTCATTTTCTCAATCATTTGGGAAGGCTTGATCTACACGACCTCTACTACTTCTAAATGCACCTTGTTTTTCGCCAATCAGTCACTAGATGCACTGTTCGAACAAAATACCAGCATATATCTTCCCTACGACACTCAATAAACTAATTCCCCTATAGTTCCTACAGTTTCCTTTATATCCCTTAGGACCCTTACCCTTATATAAGGACAATATTACTACTCCCCTTCAATCCTTCTGAATTATACCCTCCACAAACGCTTTGTTACACAACTTTCACACCCAGTCAATCACAATCTTGCTTTCGTTCTTGATCATTTCACCAGTAATTCCATTTATGCGTAAGAATTTGCTATTCTTCAACTTTCTCATTATTCTCATTACCTACACCTTACTAATTACCACATCCCCAAAATATTTATTTCTTCTTGCACCATCAAACCCACATACATTCACTATCGCCTCTTCATTTCTTCTAATATACAGCTGATTTTCGAAGTATTCTCTCTACACTATCCTCGTATCTATTTCATTAGTCACAAAAGTACCATCCCTATTCATTATTCTCTGCAGATTCCCGTTACTTTCGTTCTTAACCCTTCGCCCATCCTTCCAAAAGAGCTTCTTATTCTCTTGTAAGACCCAATAATCCTAATTCCAAACTGTTCATTTACCTTATTTTTATTTCGACGTATGCTACTTTTAGTGTTCCTTTTTTCCTCTTTATATATTTCTATACATCTTTCTTTTGAGACCACACCATTGGCTTTTATCACATACAACCACTCATTTTTCACTTTTAACCGCTTGCATCACCTCAACATTTCACTACTCACCATTGACATTCTTTTTTCCAACTTTAGCACTCCACATACTTCGTTCTAGCAAATTCTTCCTTCCCATTTGGTCCAGGTTTGTTCAGTTTCATCTTGTTCACATTCAAATGATTTATTTACAAGTGCTCTCACATATTTTCCTTTACAACCTTGTTCACTTAGCTTCTCGCTCTCAATTCTCCTCACTTCCTTCCTTATCTCTTTCCACTTCATCTATGCCCCCTCACTAACTCAATCTTACATAAAACGACATAATGATCTGATATTCCCACCCCCAACCCCCTTCACTGATTTAGCGTCCATCACATACTTTAACATTCCTTCACCAAACATACGCAATAAATCATATTTTCCAATTCGATACCATCTCTACCTACCCCAACTCTCGTATACTTATGAATACTCTTGTGTTCATACACAGAAATCAATCACCTTCCCTACCATTCTCAGTTTCTCTCGTCACCCCAAAGTCATCTGTTATACCATCTCTTTTTCGATCACTTATCCAACCATTTAGGTCTCCCAACCAATCAATCTGATCTCTGCTCCGGTCGATCCAAAACATCGAATTCATATTATCCAGGAAGCTCATATTCTTCTCAGCATGATGGATCATATGATATAACCACACATACCTTAACCTTTTAAAACTAAAATTTAACCATTAAAGTTTTAGTACTCACACAAAGAAAATCCACCATTGCTTTGCGTCACTGGCCACTCATCAGAATCGCAACTCCTTCTCTCCACTTCTCATTCCTCACCATTCAAACCACAACATTTCAATCCACATATCATCTTCACTATTCTTCATCCTCTGTTTAGCCACAGCAAACAAATTCAAAATTGTAACAATTTTAAATACATCCAACCTCTCTCCTGCTCTTCTTACACCCATTTTCCTTGCTAAATTCCATCTTCAAGACGATTATGCAATTCCGCAAGAAATTCAAGTCGCTACTGCGTATCTACGACCAGGTCAGGGGGTTGCATACATCATTCCTCGGCTTAATTAAGTGTAGCGGGTTCTCAACCCAACTATCACTGTCCCTTTAGTGGCCTCCTACAGCAGGCAGAACATACGCTGTGGGAACTCCATCTCTCCCACACACAGGAATATTTGAAAAAAAATAGGTAAGTCTGCAATAGTAATAGTGTTTTATGGTATTATACTGAAAAGAGAGTCTAACTCCTGTATAAGAAGAGTGGTGGATATGATGCGCATAGGGCGACCATTGGCACAGGGGGTGTCGGCAGGTAATCTCACCGCTTCAATAGTGTTACCTCTCTTTCTCTCTCTCTCTCTCTTCTTCTCTCTCTCTCTCTCTCTATACTCATATATAATATATATATATATATATAATATATATATATATATATATACTATATATATAGACTATATATATATATATAAATTATATAATTATATATATATATATGATAAGTCTCCTACTGAAAGGCTAATCTCTTGGGCTCTTTTTTTTTCATCCTAATCTACACTGGACGTTTCCGGCATCCCTGCTCCTGTTTTCTCATCTCAGGTCATATGCCTTTCCCTCGGTGATTACGTCATATCGGTGTGCACTGGGATTCTGAAGATCTGTATTGGAACGTCAGGAAGGCTGTGGCCCGGATGGCATTCCTCCCGTGTTTTGAGGAGTGTGCTTCTCCTGGCCCTGTCCGGTAAACTGCTACTCTCTATGCCTTACATAGCTAGTACATTCTCCTCAGTGCTGGAAGCTGCGCATATGTCCCGAAGAAAGGGAGCCGTTCTGATCCTTACTAATACGTCCGTATATGCTATCACTTGTTTCTATCCTAAATCTTTTTGAAACACTTCTTAACTTCATTTCTGATCATCTGATCTCATCCTCTTCAGATCATAGTATGGCTTTGACGGTCGAAGTCACATGGTGACATACTATCCCTAGTTAACTGATTTCATGGTGCTTCTGCCTTAGGGACTCATGCGGCGAGTCTTGTGGTGGTGCGCTCGACTACCATATTCAAAAGGCATTCTATCGAGGTATGGCATTGCGTCTACTCTTTCAGGTCTTCTTTGGGTTTCTTCTCTCTTGCTTATCTTGTCAGTTTTCTCTCTGTGCTCAATATAGCACTCGTTGATGGAGCTGACTTCTTCCTCCGTTTTCTGTTAATACTGTCGGTGTTAACACTCAAGGTCTGTTTTATCTCCAACTTATTCTTATTTTATCTGCAACGATCTCCCAGCCTGTAACTTCTAACTCTGTTGCACCCTCTTATGCGACGACTCACTCTCCATTCTTCATATTCAAATTGCTCCTCTTTTGGCATCTAGAGTTGGCGTCTCGCTCAGCTTTCCGATTCTATTTTTTGCGACCTGGATGGGATTTCCCGGGGGCGCCGCAACCTTGTGAAATTCAAGTCGGAGAAAAAAAAATCAACTTCTTTTAGAGCTTTCCTCTCAAAACTCTAACTTTCTCTATTTTCTTCGACGGTTCTAGCGTCTCACCTGTTTGACAACATAAACATTCTTGTCTAAAAACATAAACAAAAAGATTGTTTTGGAAACCCTCATATCAACAACGGTTGCTAAGTGCCTTCAAAGAAACTAGAGTTCTTTTAGGGGTGCGGGAATTTGTTTTTCTCTGCACGCAGCTATCCAGTTTATATAAGGCTATTCGCCTTGTTTGGAGTACTGTTTCTCACATTTGGGGGAGGCTCCGGCTCCTTCTATTTGATAGAGTTGAGTCTAAAGCTTAGAGAAACCAATAAACTGTCCCCTACTTTCAAATTCTTTTGACCCCTCTATTTCTGCGACGTGACGTTGGCGCACTACTCTCTCTCTATATACCGGTACCCACAACGGTACGATGCTCATGGGGAGTTGGCCGCTCGCATTCCACGTCATTGCGTCACCCTCGTAATCAAGGGTGCCTGCTCTCGCATGAAAATTTTGCGTGAATCTTGAAAGATCCCAGACTCGTTCGTTGTGGTGCCTCCTTCTTTCAGCCACTTCTGTTTTGTGACTCCTCGCCATCTTCTGTTTTTCCAACGTATTTAATCTTCCTCTTTAAAGCCCACGTCTGGCGCTCACCTAAGAGATTTGCGTTAGGCGTGGGTGGGGTTTATTCATGTATTTTATTTTCCTGCCCCCTCATTGAAAAGGGCCAGCCCGTGAGTGGTGGTAAATGCTGTAATATATATATTATATATATACTATATATATATATCTAATATATATATATTTATATATATATTAATATATACTATATATATATATAATACTATATATTATATTAATATATACTGAACCTATATAGCCTGCATATAAGAAACTGAAAACATCGGCATCACACGGAAGCGCAAACATTAATATCCACATCGATACGCTCAGCGATGTAAAAAATTACATATCCGCATTCACATCTGCAGCTTGATAGTAATAATTTTGTACTCCTATACCATCACTAATATCACTATATACTATATATATATATATTTATATATAACTAGTATATATATATATATACTTATATATATATATCATATATTATATACTAATATAATATATATTATATATAATATATATATTTATATACTATATATATAATATTTAATATTATATATATAGTATATATCTTATATATATATATATACATATATATACTATATATATATATTTAGTATATATAATATTATATATAAATATATATATTAATATATAATATAGTATATATAATATATATATTATAGTATAGTATATTATAGTATATTTTTGAGTCGATGCAGTTTTTCTCAAAAAGTATAAGAGACTATAGGTTCTGAAACTTGGAATAAAGCTATATCTGGGTTTAAGTTCGAAACAGGGTAATTTCAAGTTGGGGGGTTGGGATGTAATATAGAGGAGGGTCGTCCAGAGGGTCAATTGCGAATTTTTGCGGCTCTACGTCCTTGTGGCGCGATCTGAAGAGAACGAAGATTAGGCCTAAATACGCGTTAGCTCGAAGAGCCCGAAGGGCTGAGTGCTTACCCTGCCTTCGAAGGGGTAAGCCCGCTACCACCGCTTCGGGGTGGTCCCCCCTCGCCGGATTCACACCTTTTCATGGGCGCATCCCCCCCCCCATGTGGTCTTTCCTCTTGGAAGGTAAATGTGTGCTTTAGACTACTCTTTGGTTAATGAAAACTGTTTATGTCGTAAGTTAGGTACGCTATGTTAAGTATTACTATGACTATGTGAAATAGACACTGATTTGTAGAGAATGATGAGGTTTTGTAAGATATTACTCGTGTTAACTGACGATAATGTGTTAGAAACGTGAGTCTACGGTTAAGTTTTTGGTTGCAGTAATCGTTAGGTTTGCCTAATAGAATTCATTGGCTAATGTCTACGGATTATTCATAGGTCACAATGATGTTATTCTCGAGCACGAGTGACAACTGTTAGTGAAGATAGTGTCAATTGCATGTCAAGCATAGTTGGTATCTTGATGATTGATCACTTGTTAAGTGATTTTGTTAGCATAATAGGCTTTCTGTTTGCTGATATGCCGAAAAGTGGAACCATATCGTCGTGATTGATATCGTGTTAGCCTACTTTCCCATGAATTAAGAGGGAAATTTTCAGAATGTTTGTGATTATCATTCACGCGAGGTATGTTAGGTTTGCATTTGTACATTATATTCTTACGTTCGGTTATGTATGTGCTTATTGATGCTAAAACGTTGTTGGTTAAGCATATATTTCGCAAGGTCAGTATACCTAAACGAACTATTTCTTATGTCATATGTTTATATACAAAATGAAATAACTCGAAATATATGACTTGAACATAGTTCAATGAGAGATACGGGCGGTTGGGAAGGTAGGGGCCAAAGGCATGGTGGTTTGTTTATATGATTTTACTGATTTATCGCTTTTAAAATCAGTAAACTATTACGGTTAACTGTGATATTTTATTCAAAGAAACTTATTTTTATGTTATGGTCAGGATAAAATTTTTGTTATTTTCTTGTATGTTTGGTTAAAACTTTGTCTACTGTTTGCAATTTATTCGCTTGGAGATTATGAATATTTAGATTCCGAATGTTATGATGAATTTTTGTTAATATTACGAATTGATGTAAAACATTTGTTACGTTAGCCTTATATTCTTTGTCAGTTAGATATACCTAGACAGTTATGCTAACACTTTTGTTGAAATATTACGCGATGTAATGTAAAATTAACCATGATCATGGATAGAGATATGCTTGAGAAAGTGTGAATACGTTTCGTTTTTGTATGTTATGTTAGTTATTTTACGCTGTTTAGGTGCCGGAAGTTGTTTTAATGTTAGTATTTATTCGCAGCTCTGTGTGTTAAATAGGTCGTTGTATTATCTCTTACAGTTCAGTTATTATATGTTAGCTTTAAGTTAATGTAAAAGTTGTACCGTTAGATTATTCGATGGTAGCTATTAAAGACCTTATTTTTGTGTTATGTTGGATAAAACTTTTGTTATGCTTACAGTTATTCGTTGGTCTGTATGAATTAAACAAGGTTATGGATAAATTATTGTCTATTGTGTGACTGAGTCACGTAGAAATTATTACGGTAATCATGTCAAAGATCTTAGCTTGAAAATAATGTTTATGTTAAATAAGTTTCGTCTTTTGTCATTCAATGTCAGTGATCGATACTGTCTTTGATTTCATACATAAATTAAAGCTAAGCAAGATTGTATTTGAAACTATAAGTGTGAGGTAAACTTTTTAAATAGATTATAATTTACAGAGTATAGTCGCATTAATTTCACCTCGGTTAGAGTATAAGAGTATAGTTGTCTAGGCGATCCTTAGTCGCTTGTAACATATATTAGTCTTAGTCAGCGTAGAAGCATCTGAATATTATCTCTTACTGAATTACGCTCTTTAAACCTTGAGCACTAAGCATAATTTTTGTTACGATCCAAATACGTGAACCTATTATCATACTTTTCTCACTAACATGAGTGTTTATAGTATCTTTATACGAATGACACTTATTAAGCTTTTTAGTGACGTATTATGGTATTGTTTGTTGTTGGTCTAACGATAATATATTACCGTTTTGAATTGAGGATTAGTTTATCGTACGTCGGTATTCTGTTTTTTCTTGCTGATTGGTTGAAGAAAGAATCTCATTACTTTTTAGATCTGTTTATACGATACGAATTCTAATGCAGTACACATTGTTTCGCTGTGCTGGTAGTGATGACCCTCTCACTCTGCTCCACGAATGTCTCTTTACGAGACCTTCGTATGACCCAACGATGTGTCAATTACATTTTTCGTAAAACGAATGGAAACAATATATTACCTGTATTCCAATTGGAGATGCAAGTATAGACCTTTAATCATGTCAGTTGAAGAATTCTTCAAGATTAACGACACGTTGAAGCTTGGGTAAAGAGTGAGTATGTGTCATCTGAGGATCGCCTCCTGCTGAAATTCAGAGGTGACATTGCTTGAGAGCTATAATAGAAATAGTATGTTGCCTTTCAGCTGCATCTTGAATGTCTAAAAGTATTGATGTACGCAACTATTGGAAAACCATCGATGCCGTCACATTCATGCGTACGTGTATAGGTTTCGGTTCACGTATCTGAAATATAATCGCCTGTTTGAGCCTGCAAGAATTCCTTGAACAGTTCATCTTAAAGATGTGACATCTCGAGAACTTAATTCATATAGCTCAATGCGGTGTAATCTATCGATATTACGACGAAACTGTGGTTCCGTAGTATATGCAGTATATACAGAAATTGCTAATAACTATCCAAGCCAGGATACGTTACTCTCTCTGGCGTGAGCGAGTGAGTGCTGCTGAACCGAATATGCAGAAAAATTGTTTAGTGCTGTAGGTTGTATTTCATGCTTACTATCCTTTCGGATGAGTTGAATCTCTGGCAGAAACATACTGAATCCACATCGTTATACAGAGACATCGGTCACAGGTTAATGGACAAATATATTTAAAAGTAAAAACTGACATTCTTTTATAGAATCGTTAATTAATGACATCTTAAAAGTTGATACACCTGAAACTTGTTTTACTGTCCTTATGTAACGCTTGTTTTTAAATGTTGGCGCTGCTGTTTATTCGTGCAGCCGCTCTGGTGGTTAAGTATGTTATGTTTCATCAGGTTAGCTCTACAGAGAATAAAATCTTTACTTTGTTTGTCTTTACCATTAGGTATTATGCTGGTTTTTATGTTAACTGCTATAATTTTTTTAAATGATTATCTATGTTACATGTAAAATTAACATTTGCTCATCGTTTGGAGATATGTTGATAAAGTAAATGGAATTATGTTTTGGAATCTGTTAGTTTACTTCTTAATGTTGATAACTTTGACTTCTGTTATGTCTGCAGTATTATTCTTGCTAGAGATGTTCAGGCTTGTTGTAAATATTATATTCTTCGTTCCGGCCATGTTAAGTGGCTTATTATGGTAAAACTTTTTACGTAGCATATTTCATTGGTCTGTATGTATATTTAATCAAAGGTTATGGAAATTTTGTAAACTATTTACCATGTTAATGTATATTTAACATGTTTATTTTAGAGCATTTGCTGACATGCTGTGAATATTATAGTTACGTTTTCTGGAATGTATGTTAGTTACTTTACTGTTGTTTAAGTGTGAAATCTTTTTAACGTTGACGCGTTTTATTCTGTTTAAGGATGTGTTAGTGCTTTGTTCGTTTGTGGGGCGGGGGGTATATTCATAGTTTAGATGATGCTCAGTAAGCTTTATTAATGTGGATGTTACTGTGTCAGGGTAAGGTTAACGATAATATGTTAGAGATATGCTTGAAAAAAGTAGAATAGGTTACGTTTTGCATGCATGTTAGTTACTTTACTTGTGTTAAGTAATGGAATTTGTTAAATGTGTAACAGGTTATTCTGTGTTAAGTGCTGTGTTTTAGGTTTGGTCTTGTAACATTATTTTTTGTTCATGTTACGTCATGTTAGTTTCTTGATGTGAAAATATTATGTTTAGATGTAATTCGTTTGATCTAGTATTGATAGTTATACTTCAATGTTGTGATAAATTTTTGCTAATTGTTTACTGTGTCAGTGTAGGATTAACGTTAATATGTTAAGATATGCCTGACAAAGTGTGAATAGGGTAACGTCTTGTATGCTATGTGTTTACTCTTAGCTGTTGTTTAATGTGTGAACTTTGATAACGTTAACAGTTTATTCATGTTAAAGAGTGTCAGGTTTGTCGTTGTGGGTTATTTTCATAGTTTAGATGATGCTAAAAGTGAAGTTTTTATTATGTGATAAATTTGTTTTTACGTTAACAATATATTGATTGATCTTGTAATAAAGTAACTTGATTTTATGTTATGTTTATCCAAAATGATTATCGTAAATATGACTGATCAATAGATCAATAGTTCAAGGATGGACGGAAGGGTGGTGATTGGTAGTTTGATTTACTGATTTTACTGATTTAGGGTATGTAAACATGACAATTATTTAGCAAAAATTGACTGAATCAAATAGATCAATAATCTAAATAGATCAAGACGTGACAGGAGGGAGGCGCGGATGGGGGTTGAGATGGCGGTTTGATTTACTGAATTTTACTGATTTAGGGTATGTAAACGTTCACAATTTTAGTAAGGAATTTGACTTAATCATAGATTCTAGATCTACAACTGGGACAGTGAGGTGGCGGAAGGTTGGCTGGAATGGTGTTTGATTTTACTGATTTACTGATTATGTATGTAAAACGTAGCAATTTTACTAAAAACTTTGACTGAATCATAGATCAAATAGACAATAGAATGCACAGACTGGACAGTGGTGGCTGGATGGGGTTGAAATGTGGTTTGATTTACTGATTTTACTGCTTTAGGGTATGTACAAACGTAAATTTGTAAGTTATTTTAATTGAAATAGAAATTTTATTATTATTTATTTTTTATTTATTTTTTATTTTTCTTGATGGTTCGGAGCCATTAGTTTTCGAATTACAGACCAATGACAATATATACAAGACACCACATTGTGTTATATCGACTATTCAGAATTATAGTGCAGTACCTCTTTGCTTAGAATAAGATTTCCTTCGAATCGCAACAACTCTTTCTAAAAGCTACACTCTCGGAATCCTCTCACAATTTTCGCCTTCTACGATCAAGTTAATTTTTTTTAATGGGATGGGGTCCCCATTCGGGCGATCCATGGGACTGTAACATGTCCTATGGACTTGGGTAGCCTCATATTCTAACCATCGCCTCCAAAGCTTTTAGCACGCATACGATGAACTCTCAAACTTATTACGATTAATGTCGGAGCAGAGGCGTGCGGGGTGGTGCGGACGGTGCAGTGCGCAG
>JABUQX010005988.1:47500-51678 GCA_015478945.1 Trachelipus rathkii
AAGTGGATGGACCAAATATTAAAATTTCTAAGAAAAAATGGGAATAATATATTAAAATTCTAAAAAATATAAAACCTAAATTATTAAATTTAATCGCCGGGCATGAGAGAGTGAGCACAGTCCGAGATAATATCTTATTTTTATTTCAATATGTTCAATTGTTATGTAGAGGATTTGGCAAATCAGAAGTCTTTCATCTCCAATAGTATATTTCTCAAGTAGGTTTTCAGAAGTCTATGTTGAAGCTTCTTTCTACTGTAACAGTAGACCATGGGTAAAACTGCCAGTATTGCAACTCGATGTAAATATTTGGATTGTGACTGCGAACAAGAAACTAGTCCGTTTCTTGCTGTTTTGAACGAATCTGTGCGGTATGCCATTTCAACGTTCCATAATCCATTCTGCTTCTTAATAATCTTCAATTGATGGCTTTCGAGAGCTTCTTTGAAATGTTACACAATATTTTATCTTCTCATATTGCGTACATTACACCTGCTCGGTATGACACAATTGCAAGGAAGATATAATTTCTTTATGATTTAAAATCCTCTCTCTAATGCTGACATTAAATCATCCAAAAATCTTAAAAAAATGAATGTGCGATAAATCTGTGGGTTTGAAGAAGGAATGTTGGGTATATGTTGCATTTCTTTGAGGCTTCAAGTTTAGTTTAACTAAAGGACTTACGAGATTTGTTCCTGACTGCGGCAGAAATTATATAAAATTAATTTAACTCTGACCTTATATTATTAACAGATATGAAGCTTAAAATTTTTTAGTGCTCTAATAAATTCGTGGGGGGGGCATGGCCCTGGCCCCCCCCTAAATACCCACTGACTAATGTATAATTATATATATATATATTATATATATATATATATATATATTATATTTTTATATATAATAATATATATATTTGCTAACCAATTCTATATATACTATATATATAATATATAAATAATAGATCTAATAGATTTGCTCCTTGGAAATCTTAACTTTAAAAAAACCAAAAAGACGAACAAAAGCTTTGATATCTTTCTTAAGAGTTTTGAGTTAACCAAACCCATCATCAGCTAAACCCGAAATTAAAACTACAAAAAAATAATATTCTAAAGGTTAATAATAATAATAATAATAATAATAATAATAATAATAATAATAATAATAATAATAATAATAATAATAATAATAATAATAATAATAATAATAATAATAATAATAATAATAATAATAATAATAATAACAATAAGAATAAAAATATAAATAATGACAAAAATAATAAAAATAGAAATAAAAATAAAAAAACAAAAATAAAACTGAAGTAAGAAATTATATATAACAACATAATAACAACAATAACAATAAAATAATAAAGTTAAAATTATCTGTAAATATAGTTAAAATAATAAGCTGTATTATATTACCTCTTTAGTTGACAGGCTTAAGAGGAATGTAAAATAATAATGAAATTAACCGTTTATATACCAAATTCTAGGAGGGGTTGGCTGGTTGTATATTAATGCATTTTTAAATTAAGTATAAAAAATTTATATATTTGACGTAATGGTGTCAATAAATTAAATTAAACAGTGGTTTAAAACAGGATTATAAAATTAAAATCAAATCAAAACCAAAATTAAAAATTAAAAAAAAAATAACTTTGATTGACGAGTCCATAAGAGTTAGGTTCTGCTAGGATCACGATATGCCAAATCTCGAAAGCCCTTCGCTCAAGCAAACCAGACGTCGGAGACAACACCATAAAGCTCTCCTTTAAGATGTCATGACAGCTCTCCATAGAATGGGTCCCGATAACAGAATTCTCAGGTTCTAAATGAAAGACCCAGATAGCTGCAGCTTTAAGCCTGTCTAGCCTACATAACGGGCTCAGGTCTGCACAAGAATAAGAAAAGATAACCGTAGACTTAACACAAATTGGTAAAATATCCTTCATCCTGAAAAAAAAACTATTCATTTTAAAATCTTTGTCTGGTAAAAATAAAAAATTTGTAAGATAGAAAAATTTAAAATATTGAATGTAGGTTAGGTTAGTCCTTGTGTTTGTTCCAATCAAGCTTTACTTTATTTTTATTTAAAAATATATATCTTTAATGACTTTATAATTAATAAAATGTCAGGCAAGTTATCTAAAAAATGTTTTTTTTTTCTTCAAAATTTATCAAAAAACGTCAAAAAACAAAAGGGAAATAATTATTTTTCAATAAATAGCTTACCCACATTAATTGAATCAGTTGGAAAAAATAAAATAAATTTCCAATATTACTAAAAATAGAACCATATTTTCAATTGTTTTTTTATATTACTTAATAAAATTTAAACTGCTGGTTCAAGTTTTATTTTTTTAGTAGTTTTGAGGCTTTTACATAAATTTACATATTTTTTTAACAAAAATACTTCAATATTTATGGGTGATAAACCATTAATCAAAGTGGTCTTGCATTGTCATGCATTAGGATGAAAGAGTAACCGATGTAGGGGGCATGTGGCACGACATATGGTTTGAGGATGTCTGGGATATACCTTACGGCTGTAAGAGTGCATCCATCGAAGATGTGCAACTCCGATGCACCGATAAAGAATGCCCTTCCCAGACCATAAATGACCTACCTCCAAACGGCGGCACCTGCAGCACATTGCATTGCGCGAACCTCTCCGTCGGTCGTCGGTATACTCTAGAACGCCTGTCCGAGGCGTACAGAGACACTCTCGAATCGTCGGTAAAGAGCACCTTTGCCAATCGTCGACCGTCCAATGGATGCGTCCCTGGGCAAATGCCCGCGCTTCAATGTGCCTAGGTGTGTAGTGGACCTATGGCCGGCCTCCAGGGCCGGTAATTATGTTTCGCAAGGGCGTCCAGCACTGTATTGTCACTACCCTGGTGCCGTGTACCTCCACCAGCTGTGTATCTGCAGATGTCGTGCCGTTTGTGTGGCCGCTTCTTGGTAATGCACGCATACGTATAAATTGGTCTTCCACGGGTGTCGTTGCCCTGGGTCTCTACCTTGTCCTCGCCGGTGATCACGTGTCAGGTTCCTGGTACCGTTGACCATCCGTGCATCGTGTGTGGCGTTACACCGAACCGTCGACAAAGGTCCGGTACCCGTGTCCTTTGGCTGGAGTTGTTGCTATCTGCACGCCACTGATCTCTTACAGTTGACGCACTGATCTCTCCATTTATTTGCGAGTCGCTTCGTACGTGAGTGATCCCTCGTTCGATTATACCCCGACATAACCTACCCCCCCCTCTCCCAGGTCTAGTTACGTAGGTTTATGTTGTCCTAAATTTATCGCGGTGAAGGCCCCAATACTGCAGCGAATTCTCTGCGGGTTGGTTACATAGATTACACTGATGCTGTCGTCTGTGTTGGTGTGGGGTTTCATGGGGTTAGGGCCTTTCCGTTCCTGCGAGTGAGATTTACCTTAGTGGTGCGTTATTTTTGACGAGTAATATATATATATATATATATATATATATCTATATATAAATAAATAAAATAAAATATATTTATATATATATACCAATATATATATAATATATATATATATACTATAATATAATATTATATATAATATATAATATATATACTTATATATACATGCGGTGTCGTCGAGGGGGGAAGCTGCAAACCCTAGAAGTTGATTTACTCTCTTCTCAAAGCAACACCACTCTTTCTTTGCGATGCAGAGAGTTTTAGAGTACAGCCCTAAATCATATGGCTTCATTTCCTACGAACTAAAGGGAACAAGGCAATAATATATCAAAAGGAAGGTCAGTTTGTTTAATTTCTGTTAAATCTTTTAACGTTTAGTTAAAAATGGTATAGTTTCGTTAATTCGCTATACTAGATCCAAGACTTCTTAATTAGGCTTCGCCTACTTTTGCTATATATCTATACTATATATATATATATATATATTATATATATATATATAATTATATTATATATATTATATATATATATATATATATATATTATATTATATATATATATATATAATATTATATATATATATAATATATTTATATAATATATTATATATATATATAGTTAATATTATATATATATATATCATATATAATATATATATAGATATATATATATATATATATATATATTATATATATATATATATCAGTATATATAATATATGATATT
>JABUQX010005989.1:7500-25000 GCA_015478945.1 Trachelipus rathkii
AAAGCGTATGCTTATGTTAATATAAAACGGATGTTTATTATTTATTTCTAATGGGGAAGATCCAATATTGGGGATTTTGGGACCCCATTTTAGCCCCCACCTAAAAACTGACATAAAATTCTTAATTTTCAGACAATTTTGATGGGGTTAAACGTAAACCGTAGCTTTCTGACCTCTAAAACGGTCAATTTTCGGGTGTTTTTTCTGTGTCTGTAGTCATTGTTTCGGCGTTTTCATTTTTTTCAGAACCTAATTTTTTGACATTTTTTTCGCATCAACTTCTACAATTTTTTTCGAAATGACTTCAAAACCTTGAAAAAACATACATAGATGGGTCTATTACGCACAAAATTGTAGAAGTAGTTTTTTGATTTTTGAAAAATTGTGCTCAGCAATGTCGAATTTCAAAATCTACTTTTTTTTTTCAATTGTTGAGCACAATTTTTCAAAAAAATTTCAAAAACACCCGCAAAGGACGTTTTAGAGGTCAAAAAAAGCTGCGGTTTGCTTTAATCCCCATCAAAAATTGTCTGAAAAAAATTAAGAATTTTATGTCCATTTTTAGGTGGGGGATAAAATGGAGGTCCCAAAATCCCCAATATTGGATCATGCCCTTTTTAAAAAGGAACACGGTAAAAAGTTTATAAAATTCTGCAATATTTTTGCGGAAGCCAAACTTGAAATTTGAAAAAAGCCTTTCGACTCTATATTTCTATGGAAAAATAAATTTAAAAAAATAAGCCTTGAGACCCTAGAACTCGCATTAATCCTATATAATTGATAAAAATTATTTTTAAATATTGTGTTATTTAATATAGGATGAATCCATATTTTATTTTCCTCCAATAATGAACTTTTAAACCAGCTCCCAAATGAAATAGATTAAAATCAGCTATTAAATTAAATGAAATTTGAATTAATAAAATAAAGCAGTTTAATTTTCGGACACCTTTTTCAGTTTTTTGAGCAACGGTTGAATTTTTGTTTAAATTAAAAAAAAAAAATCATTTTCAATGACGGAAGGTGAGAACATTTTTCTATAAATAGCAAAAAAATAGTTCTGTAGGAATAACGTAAATAATATTTTTTCACGTCAGGATGCGAGTTGCCTAAAATAAAAAGCAAAGGAAAAAAATGCTAATTTGGGTTTTTTATAAAACTAGTAATTATTTATTAATTTTATAAAAATTCCTTTTAAATAAAGATTCGTTCTTTATTTTCGTAACTTAAACTAAGCTTGTGTTTTAATCTAAAATACTTGAAATTTACCCATAATCCATCTAATTTATCTGGGGCAAAAAATTCCGCACTAATTTGTACGAATCGAACCCCATAATTGGGTAGTATTCTTTAACCACGCTACATGCTTGACACAACCCAACTAATCTTTTCAAAGGCTAACTGGTCAGGAAAGCGTTGCTACCACAAAACGGATGGGAAACCTAAATGGGGCAGCTATATGAATTATTCGTAACACTTATAACACAAAAGACATGTAATTCAAAGACACAAGAGCAGTAACTAAATTTTTTGTAAGAATTAAAAATTTCAATTGACTCAAAAGTAACAAATAATTTTTCACATAAGTCATCAACACTTCACAGATGTTACAACGGCAGAGCAGAAAGACCAGTAAGTCCACAACAAATTATCAAGTCATTTTCCTCAGGTGTTCACCATAAGCATTATTTTAAATAGTTTACTACATTTATATAGATTTTGACTATCATTTACCACCCCCAAATTAATTTTTTTGGTAATCTCCCCCCCCTCCAAAAAAAACAACTAATTTTTTGTTACATTTAATAATATTTCTTTGAACTTTCTTTTGTTAAAAATGATCGAAATTCGAAATTCTTGAATTAGGACTTTCTTTTGTCCTAATTAAGTTAATAGTTTATAGCCGAAATTTTAACTCTGAGCTAGTTTTTGGTAAGCGTGAGTGCAGAGTTATTTTACTAGCTGAAAAGAGAGGGATTAACCAGTTTCAGACAAGCCGAATAATTTCGACAGTAATATGATGACCAATAAGGACACAAAGAAAAAACTGCTCCAATAGACAAATTTAAGGGTCCTCAAAACCGGTGTCAAAATTAAGCATGCAAAGTCGTCAAAAATGACGTTTTCAAATGTCAAAAAGAGGAAAAATAATTCTCAATTGAGTACTTTTTCTGTGAGTAGTTAATTGTCAATCTGATGAAAACAAATTACTCTATTTGAATAGTTTTGTATGCTCAATTTTGACACCGGTTCTGAGGACCCTTAAACCGTTTATATATATATATATATATATATTATATATATATATATAATATATATATATATATATATATATATATATATATATATATATATATATATATATATTGTAATGCAGTGATACATGAAAATATATAACATTTTACTTTCATTTATTTGTTTTTAAGGTAGAGGTCAAATATTGCCATTGCAATATTACTTTTCTTTTATATATATATTTGATGTATGCTGCAAAGGTCCAGTCAAAATATTGTAAATATGTTTGTATTGTAAGGATAAACAACAACCAATGAGAACTCATCTTTTAAGACTTATTTTTAAAATCTGGATTGTCATTGGTCGTTGTTGACAAAGCTTTATTAATATTATTATTATTATTATTATTATTATTATTATTATTATTATTATTATTATTATTATTATTATTATTATTATTATTATTAATATTTTTAAAGCGTTTTAAAAAAAGGGATATTGCGTATTACTATATATATATATATATATATATATATATATATATTTTATATATATATAAATATATTTAATATATATATAATATATATATATATATATATATATATATATATATATATATATATATATAAATGATTTTATATATATATAAATAAATATTTATTGAATAAATGCATTTTTTTGTAAAGTGTGGCAGCGCACAATCTTCAATTTTTGTTAGCTTTTTTATTCTGATTTCAATGAAAGATTGTCATTTCTTGAGAAGAAGTACGATTTTACAAGAAATACCAATCTCGCATTCTCTCTAAATGTCTGGTATATATTTGTCTTACTAAATTAATTGATAAATATATACATCATTTTATTTATTGTTTTAAGGATTGTGATTGGATAAGAAGGCGTAATCTAAATTACTGTAATTTATATAAATAGTAAAAATGAGAATATTTTGGATCTTTTTCGCTTTCATTGTTGTTAATCCAAGTTGTATATAGTTGGTAGCTCTTAACGCCTCGTATGTTCCGATCAATTTTTATTATTTGTTAGTGTGTATATTTTGTATCCAAGAAGTGTTTTGTTTTTATGTTTTATTACAAAGTAAATGTAATATGTGTTTTAAGTTTGATATGGTGATATAATTTCGATGTGGAAAATATTGCTATTTGGTTTATTGTAAAGATAAAGGTATTTAAGTTGTGTTTTTAAAGAATTGGTGAATATATTGTAATTATTATATGCATTGCTATTTCAAAGCGTCGTCTTGCAGATACGAGTTTTGCAAAGTGCATTGTAATTCCGAATTGTTGCTGAATATTACTGCAGGTAAGCTGTATGTTATTGAAATTATTTCTTGAAGTAACCGCAAATTATTATAATTGTGTCGATAATATAAAACGTTTATCAGTTTAATATTTATTATTTTAACATATGGTTAATTGTCAAATTCACGATTTTTGTTTGTTAAAAAGATTTATTTAAATCACTAATAGGCAACTCTTTTGCATTGGAGTAACAGCTGTTTTAAATGTCAGCTGGTCTTTCATTGTCTTGTGCACACTGAAAAATCGACGTCTTTTGTAAATTTCAAATTCATTTAATTTTCAAGTAAAGATTTAATATTTCTTATCAAGTCAGTCAGTCTGTATATTTTTGTTAATATAATTTATTTATTTATATACATTCTTGAACATAAATATTTATATATATTTTATATACCTATTTATGGGCGAGGATCTGTATAAATTTAATGTTAGAGTATTTTGTATTGATTAACAGTTGTTGCATATACACATTGGTGCACATACAAATGTACATACTGCATGTATATATGTATGGTCGTTGATCTGTATTTGCAAGTGATATTTTCAAAGCATAAAATATATAATGGTATTTAAGTACTGAAGTTTCTATATTATTCGGTGCACATGGTATGTAGTATATCTGGCGGACATCTAACTGCATGGTCATGGATGTATAAAACTTAGTTTTGTAAGAGCAGTACATATTCATTTTTTTTTTATTAAAGTATTTTTAAATTTATTCCAGTAGTTTTCTTGAGTGTTTCCAAACGTAATTTACTTTCTCATTTATTCAAATTTTTCAAGTAGTCTATTATTTTAGGTCTTAAAGACATTGTTTCATGATCAAAACATTGATCATAAAACAGGTAAATTCATTAATAACGAATAATATTGACTGAACGGCTTTCACATAAGGCAACGAACTCGGTCAAACCGTTGTTTCACTTGAAGGGTCTTCAGGGAGATACGTTGGTGAGTTTTAAGTATAAAATTGCACTGTAGTATTGCACAGGCCGATAACTCATTCAACAGGAGGTCTGGATACTGTTACAATATAGGTTTGAGAATCTTAGAAAGTGTTAGTTGGTTGGATTGTCACGGGGGCCTGGCCAAAGGATTTGTTTATACGCTGGAAGAGTAAGTTTATGACATATAATTTAATATCTTTTCAACCAATCGCATTACATTTTAAATTGGGTATTCCTGTCTGCGGGATTTATTTTATAACCCTTCAAGTCATTATTTCGTTATGCATTGAATTGCTTGTGGTGAATTCCATTTTGCTATTCTGTTGAATATTTGAGCACAAGGTCATTCATTTGTAATTTTGCTAAGACCTGTGCCAGAGTTATTGTTTAAGCATTCTCACCAATATCGACAGTTGGGATATATGTTGATATTGAGTTTTTAACTGTCAATATAGTCGTTTGTACTATTTGTTTTATTGAAGTTGAACATATATGATTTTTTTTGATAATTGGTGAAATAGCAGCAATGGCGCTACCACCGCAATATGGCAGTTTTGAACCAGAGAAATAGGTGAGTTGTTTTGACTTTTTATATTTATGCTTTTATAATTATATATATATATATATATATATATATATATATTTATTAATATTGTTTAGATAGGAAGTAAAATTTACAAAGTTGTGTGAAGCGAAAACAGTAATTTCGGATTTCCTGATTTTACTCTGTTTGAGTTCTGGAGCGAAAACACTGTTTTCCCACAAGATTTTGATAAAATTTAAAACAAATAGTTAAAACACTGTATATATAAAATATATATATATTTATATATATATATATATATATATATATATATATATATATTATATATATATATATATATATATATATATATATATATATACTATAATTGATATAATATATATATAATATATATATATAATATTATAACTATTATTATATATATATATATATATATCGTTAATTTGGTGTCAAGAAATTTGTTTTCCTGCATGTATTAGTGGGACCCAAATTTCAAAATTTTGGTAGAAAACATGATTGCGATTCGTGCGTAAAAAGGTGACTTTGTTGACGAACGGTATATTTTTTATAATTTGTTTTGAATACAACGATTATAACAATGGCTACTTCTAATGCTGAGTTTATGGAGATGTGCAAATCCGCTGGTTTAACGGGTAAGGAACTCGCTGCTGTATTGAGAGATGATGGCTCAAGAGCCGCGCTCGAGCAAAAACAAAAAAAAAAAGGGTTTTTAAGCTTAAGGAAAAAAAGTAGAAGATTTGAAAAAAAAAAGCCCGAGCAACAAAAGTTAGCTAAGGAAGCGGAGATTGAACAGCAGAAGATTGCTGCTGCACTAGAAGAGAAAAAGTTAGCGCTTGAGGCTGAAGCGGGTGTAGAAAAAGCTAAGATTGGAAGCCGAAGCTCAAAGAAGTTAAAGTTGGAGGCAGAAAGGATGCAAGAGAAGCAGAGGAGAGAATGAATGTTGCAGATGAAGCTTGATGCTGAAGATAAACAGCGTCAACACGACGCAACAGTTGCATCACAAAGCGCGCAAAGCAGCCACAGCACTTCCTATGCCAGTAAATACCCGAAATTGAAGCTTCCATTCTTCGATGAGAAAAGAAATGATATAGAGGAGTACTTGTTAATGTTCGAAAAACAAGCGGAGGCAAATGACATCCCAAAGGAGAAGCGAGCGTTTGTTCTAGGGTCTTTTCTTACAAGTAGAGCGGTTAATGTGTTCAACAATTTGACTGTTGAAGAGTTGAAGAATTATGAAATTCTAAAAAGAGCTTTGTTAGTGAGGTACGGTCTCACTGAAAGTGGCTATGGCGCCAAGTACAAAAACATGAGTCCTACAGAGGATGACAACCTTAGGGTGTATTTACAAAAGATAATTGAAGCTCTGCTCTAAAGAAGTGGATTACCGCAGCGAACGTAACGATGACACCAGATGATCTCATTGAGTTTTTCTCAGTTGATAAGTATTTAAATACTGTCCCGAAGGAACTCGCCACTTACCTAAGGGAAACAAAGAAGAAGATACCGGAAGAGATCATAATTAGTTCAGAAGGATATATGGAAGCTCATCATTTAAAGTTCGTAACAAACAGTCACACACGAAGTCACAATCACGCAGATAAAAGCCATCATAACAATAATAATTTTAGATCGAGAGGCAGTGGTTACTCTACGAATAGTAATCATAAAAGTAGCAACCAACATGCATCTAGAGCAACAAACAATGAAAGCAAGATCGGTAGTGGGAGCGGCGACAGACAGAATTATCGTCGCAGTAGCAGTGAGCCCAGGGAGGTGATCACGTGCTACAAGTGTCAAAGGAGAGGGCATCTCGCAAGAGACTGTAGAGTCCCTCCTTATTTCAACAGCAGTGGTAGAGGACAAAGTAATTCAGGCAAACAGAAGGAAGAAGCAAAGAGCACGGGAGCATCCGGAGTCTCTGATAGCGGCAATAAAGTCCTGAATGGTTCAGGTGAAGAGCCGAATCTCCTGAATGAAGTAGAGAAGGTGGAAAATGACAAGTTGTCACACCTACCTGTAACGTATGGGACGGTGAATGGCTATCAAGTCAAAACCCTCCGAGATACCGGTTGTAATGTAGTAGTTGTGCGAGAAAAATTCGTACCGAAGAGGTGTTATGTTGGAGACAACATGAAAATAAGATTGCTGGACGGTACGGTGATAGAAGCTCCTCTCGCAAGTATAGATGTGGATACCCCTTATTACGTGGGTAGGACAACCGCAGCAGTGCTGCCGGAAGTCGTCTATGATTTAGTCATTGGGAATGTCAAAGGCGCATTACCCCTGAGTCAGCCTAACCTCGCATGGGAGTCGACCGTGTGTCGAGGGCTTCGTAAAGTAGAGGTCGAGCATAACCATAGAAGTTTGCTGTTCCCCATCGCTGAGAACGCTGAGGAAGATTCACAAGAAGAATCTGATCAAACAAATCATAGTGTTGGAATGGCGAGTTTGGAGGTGGAAGAATTTTACAGAGGGAAACCGTCAGTGCCACAATCCTTGGACGTCAATAATAGAGATGTCGAGCCAACCGCGGAGCCGTCACTGAATGTGATGATAGGGTCCCAATGTTCATCTAAGGATGAAGAGGTTACAGGGGAAGAAACAATTGAAGTCCCATCAAAACCACTGAAAAACGTTGAAGAAGGTACAGAAGTACCAGATGTCCAGGAGACATCGATTGAAGAAAGTACATACTGGTCTGATGAAACAGATCGTACTTACGAAGATGGTGAGACATTGAGAGGTGATGCAGTCGTTCACACACAAAGTTCTGGAGAGAAGAATGTAGTAGCTGTGGGTGAAGGAGAGATAACCCATGGTGAAGAAATACAAGAACTTATTAGCGATCGGGAGACTTTTAAAAGTAAGCAGAAAGACGATGTTACTCTACAGAGGGTATGGAGGTCAGTGGAAAGAGGTGAGAACAAGTATATAGTAAAGAATGGTGTACTATTTAAAAGAGTTATGGAAAACCAGCAGGAGAGGTTTACTTTGGTTGTACCAAAAGAGTATAGAAGCAGAGTTATGAAGGTGGCACACGATGAAGTCTTCGGTGGTCATCAGGGGGTAAAGAAGACAATGGGTAAAATTACCCAACAGTTCTTTTGGCCAAACATATATTTGGATGTAACTAAACATTGTTACTCTTGTGACATATGTCAGAGAACGTGCCCGAAAGG
Organism: Trachelipus rathkii; assembly: GCA_015478945.1. NCBI lineage: Eukaryota > Metazoa > Arthropoda > Malacostraca > Isopoda > Trachelipodidae > Trachelipus > Trachelipus rathkii. The sequence continues at coordinate 15,746 of JABUQX010005989.1, forward strand.
CTCAGTAAAGAAAATACCTCTGTGTCCAATGCCCATCATTGAGGAGCCATTTCAAAGAGTAATTATCGACCTGATCGGACCAATCTCACCACCATCTTCAGAAGGGCATCAGTATGTCCTAACGCTTGTGGATGCCGCCACGCGCTATCCTCATTAAATCTGAAGTAAACTGACGACCATTGTCACTGAGTATTTCCTTTGGCACTCCCAACCTCATGAAAATCGATACCAGGCTTTCTGTAACCTTCTGTGCAGTTATGCTCTTTAGAGGTACAGCTTCAGGATAGCGCGTGGCGGCATCCACAAGCGTTAGGACATACTGATGCCCTTCTGAAGATGGTGGTGAGATTGGTCCGATCAGGTCGATAATCACTCTTTGAAACGGCTCTTCAATGATGGGCATTGGACACAGAGGTATTTTCTTCACTGAGCCTTTCGGGCACGTTCTCTGACATATGTCACAAGAGTAACAATGTTTAGTTACATCCAAATATATGTTTGGCCAAAAGAACTGTTGGGTAATTTTACCCATTGTCTTCTTTACCCCCTGATGACCACCGAAGACTTCATCGTGTGCCACCTTCATGACTCTACTTCTATACTCTTTTGGTACAACCAAAGTAAACCTCTCCTGCTGGTTTTCCATAACTCTTTTAAAATAGTAACACGCTTCTTACTATTATCTTGTTCTCCCTCTTTCCACTGACGCTCGCATAACCTGCTGTAGAGTAACATCGTCTTTCTGCTTACTTTTAAAAGTCTCCCGATCGCTAATAAGTTCTTGTATTTCTTCACCATGGGTTATCTCTCCTTCACCCACAGCTACTACATTCTTCTCTCCAGAACTTTGTGTGTGAACGACTGCATCACCTCTCAATGTCTCACCATCCTCGTAAGTACGATCTGTTTCATCAGACCAGTATGTACTTTCTTCAATCGATGTCTCCTGGACATCTGGTACTTCTGTACCTTCTTCAACGTTTTTCAGTGGTTTTGATGGGACTTCAATTATTTCTTTCCCTGTAACCTCTTCATCCTTAGGTGAACATTGGGACCCTATCATCACATTCAGTGACGGCTCCGCGGTTGGCTCGACATCTCTATTATTGACGTCCAAGGATTGTGGCACTGACGGTTTCCCTCTGTAAAATTCTTCCACCTCCAAACTCGCCATTCCAAAATTATGATTTGTTTGATCAGATTCTTCTTGTGAATCTTCCTCAGCGTTCTCAGCGATGGGGAACAGCAAACTTCTATGGTTATGCTCGACCTCTACTTTACGAGGCCCTCGACACACAGTCGACTCCCATGCGAGGTTAGGCTGACTCAGGGGTAATGCGCCTTTGACATTCCCAATGACTAAATCATAGACGACTTCCGGCAGCACTGCTGCGGTTGTCCTACCCACGTAATAAGGGGTATCCACATCTATACTTGCGAGAGGAGCTTCTATCACCGTACCGTCCAGCAATCTTATTTTCATGTTGTCTCCAACATAACACCTCTTCGGTACGAATTTTTCTCGCACAACTACTACATTACAACCGGTATCTCGGAGGGTTTTGACTTGATAGCCATTCACCGTCCCATACGTTACAGGTAGGTGCGACAACTTGTCATTTTCCACCTTCTCTACTTCATTCAGGAGATTCGGCTCTTCACCTGAACCATTCAGGACTTTATTGCCGCTATCAGAGACTCCGGATGCTCCCGTGCTCTTTGCTTCTTCCTTCTGTTTGCCTGAATTACTTTGTCCTCTACCACTGCTGTTGAAATAAGGAGGGACTCTACAGTCTCTTGCGAGATGCCCTCTCCTTTGACACTTGTAGCACGTGATCACCTCCCTGGGCTCACTGCTACTGCGACGATAATTCTGTCTGTCGCCGCTCCCACTTCCGATCTTGCTTTCATTGTTTGTTGCTCTAGATGCATGTTGGTTGCTACTTTTATGATTACTATTCGTAGAGTAACCACTGCCTCTCGATCTAAAATTATTATTGTTATGATGGCTTTTATCTGCGTGATTGTGACTTCGTGTGTGACTGTTTGTTACGAACTTTAAATGATGAGCTTCCATATATCCTTCTGAACTAATTATTATCTCTTCCGGTATCTTCTTCTTTGTTTCCCTTAGGTAAGTCGCGAGTTCTTTCGGGACAGTATTTAAATACTTATCAACTGAGAAAAACTCAATGAGACCATCTGGTGTCATTGTTACGTTCGCGGCGGTAATCCACTTCTTTAGAGCTTCAATTATCTTTTGTAAATACACCCTAGGGTTGTCATCCTCCATAGGGCTCATGTTTTTGTACTTGGCGCTGTAGCCACTTTCAGTGAGACCGTACCTCACCAACAAAGCTCTTTTTAGAAACTCATAATCCTTCAACTCTTCAACAGTCAAATTGTTGAACACACTAACCGCCTTACTAGTAAGAAAAGACCCTAAAACAAACGCTCGCTTCTCCATAGGGATGTCATTTGCCTCCGCTTGTTTTTCGAACATTAACAAGTACTCCTCTATATCATTTCTCTTCTCATCGAAGAAATGGAAAGCTTCAATTTCCGGGTATTTACGCATAGGAAGTGCCTGTGGCTGCTTTTGGCGCTTTGTGATGCAACCTGTTGCGTCGTGTTGAACGGCTGTTTTTCTTCCAGCATCAAGCTTATCTGCAAATATCCTCTCCTCTGCTTCTCTTGCATCCTTTTCTGCCTCCAACTTAACTCTTTGAGCTTCGGCTTCAATCTTGCTTTTTCTACACCCGCTTCAGCCTCAAGCGCTAACTTTTTCTTCTAGATGCAGCAGCCAATCTTCTGCTGTTCAATCTCCGCTTCCTTAGCTAACTTTTGTTGCTCAATCTCTACTTCCTTAGCTAACTTTTGTTGCTCGAGCGCGGCTTCTTGAGCCATTCTATCTCTCAATACAGCAGCGAGTTCCTTACCCGTTAAAACCCATGGTTTGCACAATTTCCATAAACTCAGCATTAGAAGTAGCCATTGTTATAATCGTTTTACTCAAAACAATTATAAAATATACTGTTGTCAACAAAGTCACCTCTTGACGCACGAATCGCAATCACGTTTTCTACCAAAATTTTGAAATTTGGGTCCCACTAATACATGCAGGAAAACAAATTTCTTGACACAAAATTAACGATATATATATATATATATATATATATATATATATATATATATATATATATTATATATATATATATTATAAAATAAAAAATACAATATATATATTATATATACTATATATATATAAATATATATATATATATATATATATATATATATATATATATATATACAGGTTTAAACAATTCGTAGTAAAATTTGCCAAAATCTTGTGGGAAAATAGTGTTTTCGCTCCTGAACTCAAACAGAGTAAAATCAGGAAATCCGAAATTACTATTTTCGCTTCACACAACTTTGTAAATTTTACTTCCTATCTAAACAATATTAATAAATATATATATATATATTTTAATATATATATATATATTTATAAAAGCATAAAATATAAAGTACTAAAATTATTCCAGTGTTTCTCTGTTTCCAAACAACGGGTATTGTTGCAATAGCAAAATGCTATTTCACCAATACGCAAAAAAAATCATATATGTTCAACTTCAATAAAACAAATAGTACAAACGACTATATTGACAGTTAAAAACTCAATATCAACATATATCCCAACTGTCGATATTGGTGAGAATGCTTAAACAATAACTCTGGCACAGGTCTTAGCAAAATTACAAATGAATAACCTTGTGCTCAAATATTCAACAAAATAGCAAAATGAATTCACTACAAGCAATTCAATGATAACGAAATAATGACTGAAGGGTTATAAAATAAGATCCCGAGACAGGAATACCCAACTTAAAAATTAATGCGATTGTTGAAAAGATATAAAGATTAATATGTCTAACTTACTCTTCCAGCGTTAACAAATCCTTTGGCCAGGCCCCCGTGACAATCCAACCAACTAACACTTTCTAAGATTCTCAAACCTATATTGTAACAGTATCCAGACCTCCTGTTGAATGAGTTACCGGCCTGTGCAATACTACAGTGCAATTTTATACTTAAAACTCACCAACTTATCTCCCTGAAGACCCTTCAAGTGGAACAACGGTTTGACCGGGTTCGTTGCCTTATGTGAAAGCCGTTCAGTCAATATTATTCGTTATCAATGAATTTACCTGTTTTATGATCAATGTTTTGATCATGAAACCAATGTCTTTAAGACCTAAAATAATAACTACTTGAAAATTTGAATAAATGAGAAAGTAAATTACGTTTGGAAACACTCAAGAAAACTACTGGAATAAATTTAAAAATACTTTAATAAAAAAAAATAAATAAATATGTACTGCTCTTACAAAACTAAGTTTTATACATCCATGACCATGCAGTTAGATGTCCGCAGATATCTACATACATGTGCACCGAATATATAGAACTTCAGTACTAAATACCAATTATATATTTTATGCTTTGAAAATATCACTTGCAATACAGATCAACGACCATACATATATACATGCAGTATGTACATTTGTATGTGCACGAATGTGTATATGCAAACAACTGTTAATCAATACAAAATACTCTAACATTAAATTTATACAGATCCTCGCCCATAAATAAGTATATAAAATATATATAAATATTTATGTTCAAGAATGTATATAAATAAATAGATTATATTAACAAAAATATACAGACTGACTTGACTTGATAAGAAATATTAAAATCTTTACGTTGAAAATTAATGAATTGAAATTTTACAAAAGAGTCGATTTCAGTGTGCCAAGACAATGAGGATCAGTTGACATTTAAACAGCTGTTAACTCCAATGCAAAGAGTTGCCTATTAGTGATTAAATAAATCTTTTGTTGCAAACAAAATCGTGAATATGACAATTAACCAATATGTTAAAATAATAAATATTAAACTGATAAACGTTTTATATTTATCGACACAATATAATATTTGCGATACTTCAAGAAATAAATTTCAATAACATACAAGCTTACCTGCCAGTAATATCTAGCAACAATTCGGATACAATGCACTTTGCAAACTCGTATCTGCAGACGACGCTTTGAAATAGCAATGCATATAATAATTACAATATAATCACAATTGCTTTAAAACACAAACTTAAATACCTTTATCTTTACAATAAACTAAATAGCAATATTTTCCACATCGAAATTATATCACCATATTAAACTTAAACACATATTACATTTACTTTGTAATAAAACATAAAAACAAAACACTTCTTGGATACAAAATATACACACTAACAAATAATAAAAATTGATCGGAACATACGAGGCGTTAAGAGCTACCAACTATATACAACTTGGATTAACAACAATGAAAGCGAAAAAGATCCAAAATATTCTCATTTTTACTATTTATATAAATTACAGTAATTTAGATTACGCCTTCTTATCCAATCACAATCCTTAAAACAATAAATAAAATGATGTATATATTTATCAATTAATTTAGTAAGACAAATATATACCAGACATTTAGAGAGAATGCGAGATTGGTATTTCTTGTAAAATCGTACTTCTTCTCAAGAAATGACAATCTTTCATTGAAATCAAAATATAAAAAGCTAACAAAAATTGAGATTAAGAACTACCACACCTTAACAAAAAAAATACATTTATTCAATAAAATAAATATTTATATATATATAATAAAAATATATATATATATATATATATATATATATATATATATATATATATATATATATATATATATATATATATATATATATATATATATTATATATTTATATATATATATAATATATATATATTGTTATCGCAATATCTTTTTTTAAAAACGCTTTAAAAATATTAATAATAATAATAATAATAATATAATAATAATAATAATAATAATAATAATAATAATAATAATAATAATAATAATATTAATAAAGCTTTGTCAACAACGACCAATGACAATCCAGATTTTAAAAATAAGTCTTAAAAGATGAGTTCTCATTGGTTGTTGTTTATCCTTACAATACAAACATATTTACAATATTTTGACTGGGCCTTTGCAGCATACATCAAATATATATATAAAAGAAAAGTAATATTGCAATGGCAATACGTGACCTCTACCTTAAAAACAAATAAATGAAAGTAATGTTATATATTTCATGTACCACTGCATTACATCTTTGGCCCACCCATTATGAAGCAAATTGGTACACTTTGCTTTATGTACATGATATATATATATATATATATATATATATATATATATTGTGAACAGTTTAAGGGTCTTCAGAACCGGTGTCAAAATTGAGCATACAAAACTATTCAAATAGAGTAATTTGTTTTCATCAGATTGACAATTAGCTACTCACAGAGAAAGTACTCAATTGAGAATTATTTTTTCTCTTTTTGACATTTGAAAACGTAATTTTGACGACTTTGCATGCTCAATTTTGACACCGGTTTTGAGGACCCTAAATTTGTCTATTTGAGCAGTTTTTCTTTTGTGTGCTTATTGTCATCATATTACTGTCCGAATATTCGGGCTTGTCTGGAAAACTGGTTAATCCCTTTCTTTTCAGCTAGTAAATAACTCTGCACGTCACGCTTACCATAACTAGCTCAGAGTTAAAATTTCGGCTATAACTATTACTTAATTAGACAAAAGAAAAGCCTAATTCAAGAATTTCGAATTCGATCATTTTTTAACAAAAGGAAAGTTCAAGAAATATTATTAAAAATCGTAACAAAAAAATTAGTTGTTTTTTTTTGGGAGGGGGGGGGGGAATTACGAATAAAAATAATTTGCAGTGTAATGATAGTCAAAATCTATATAATGTGAGTACTATTAAATAATCCCTATGGTGAACAACCTGGAGAAAATGACTTGATAATTTGTGTGGACTTCTGTCGTTCTGCTCTGCGTTTGTAAACATCTGTGAAGTGTTGATGACTTATGTGAAAAATTATTTTGTTACTTTTGAGTCAATTTGAAATTTTTAATTTTACAAAAAATTTAGTATGCTCTTGTTCTTTGATATTACATGTTCTTTTGTGTTATACAGTGTTCGAATAATTCATATAGCTGCCCCCATTTAGGTTCCATCCGTTTTGGGTAGCAACCGCTTTCCTGACCAGTTTTAGCCTTTGAAAGATTAGGTTGGGTTGTGTCAAGCATGTTAGCGTGGTTAAAGAATAACTACCCAAGATGGGTTCGATTCGTAGCAAATTAGGGGGAATTTTTTGGCCCCCAGATAGAATTAGATGGATTATGGGTAAATCAAGTATTTTAGATTAAACACAGCTTAGTTAAGTACGAAAATAAAGAACGAATCTTTATTAAAAGAATTTTTATAAAATTAATAAATATTACTAGTTTTATAAAAACCCAAATTAGCATTTTTTTCCTTTGCTTTTATTTTAGCAACTCCATCCTGACGGAAAAATATTATTTACGTTATTTCCTACAAAACTATTTTGCTATTTATAGAAAAATGTTCTCACCTTCCGGTCATTGAAAATGATTTTTTTTTTTTAATTTAAACAAAAATTCACCGTTTGCTTCAAAAACTGAAAAGGTGTCCGAAATTAACTGATTTATTTTTATTAATTCAAATTTCATTTAATTTAATAGCTGATTTAATCTATTTCATTTGGGAGCTGGTTTTAAAAGTTCATTATTGGAGAAAATAAAATATGGATTCATCCTATATTAAATAACACCAATATTTAAAAATAATTTTTATCAATTATATAGGATATGCGAGTCTAGGGTCTCCAAGGCTTAATTTCTTTTAAATTTATTTTTCCATAGAATATAGAGTCGAAAGGCTTTTTCAAATTTCAAGTTTGGCTTCCGCAAAAATATTGCAGAATTTTTATAAACTTTTTACCGTGTTCCTTTTAAGGGCATGATCAATATTAGGGGATTTTGGGACCTCATTTATCCCCCACCTAAAAATGGACATAAAATTCTTAATTTTCAGACAATTTTGATGGGGATTAAAGCAAACCGCAGCTTTTTGACCTAAAACGTCCTTTGCGGACTAAATTTTTTGAAAAATTGTGCTCAACAATTAAAAAAAAAAAAGTAGATTTTGAAATTCAACATTGCTGAGCACAATTTTCCAAAATCAAAAAATTCTACAATTTTATTGCATAATAGACCCATCTATATGTTTCAAGTTTGAAGTCATTTTCGAAAAAAATTGTAGAAGTTGATGCGAAAAAAATGTCAAAAAATTAGGTTCTGAAAAAATGAAAACGCCGAAACAATGACTACAGACACAGAAAAACACCCGAAAATGACGTTTTAGAGGTCAGAAAAGCTACGGTTTACGTTTAACCCCATCAAAATTGTCTGAAAATTAAGAATTTTATGTCAGTTTTTAGGTGGGGCTTAAATGGATTTAAATAATGTGGATCTTCCGATAGAAATACAATAATAAACATCCGTTTATATTAACATAAGCATACGCTTTAAGAGTTCAAGATCTAAGTCCCTTAAATTCTTTTCAGCAATATTTTCTCTACCATATTATTAACATTTAAATACCACTGCACTCTGCAGTTTCTTTTGCCGTCAAGAAAACCGGAGAAAGAAATTTAGACATTTCACGCAAGTTACAATTCTTCGGGAATTCAGCTATCCAAAATGTTGAGAAGAATGGACAGGGAAATAAGTAAGTGATTAGATTAGTAAGAATATATTTGCTCAATTTGGTTATACGACCATTATAATAAGGAATAAGGAATCCCTTGTACCAAGCAAAATTCTAGAAATTCATTTCTGATTCTAGCCCAATCGTTTTTATTCAAATTACAATGTTAGAATTAACTGTATAATAATAATATAGAAACATCATTACTTTATTTTTCCTTGAAATAAACATGGAATTGTAATTTAATGGTTTGTCGGGAATAGTAAGTAGTTAGTTTATCGAAACATGTATACAGCAGCTATACACAAATACAGTTTATCAATATATATATATATATATATATATATATATATATATATATATATATATATATATCTTATTTATATATAACTTATATATATATAAAAAATTTCTATATATATATATATATATAAATATATATCTCTCTCTCTCTCTCTCTCTCTCTCTCTCTCTCTCTCTCTATCTATCACAATATGTTTCTGTTTTTTAAGCAGTGAAAGAGAGAGTACTCTCTCTCTCTCTCTCTC
>JABUQX010005990.1:2500-7500 GCA_015478945.1 Trachelipus rathkii
ATATATATAATATAAAAATAATATAGTATATATATATATATCAATATATATATATATTATATATATATATATATATAATATATATTTAATCATATATATATATATATATATATATATATATATATATATTATTATATATATATATACTTAATTGACCTGTGAGGTTTATCATGGCTCTGCTAATTTCTGTTTTTATGTAATGTTTTTTTTTTTTTTGTTAGTAAATAATACAACAATAAAGAATTAAAATGTGATAAGTAAGATACGAAATTTTAATATATAAAAATAAATAATAAAGTAAAGAAATAACGTACATTTTGCAAGTGAGAAAGAAAATGTTTTCAGTCTTAAAACGTTGAAGAATTTAAGGTAAGGACAAAATAATGTTTCGGGGTAAAATTCCGTCCTTATTGATTATTTTTCATATTTTGATTTTGTGTATACTTAACAACACTTATCATAACCTGAACTAGGAGGGACATAAGCCAAAACCTAACCTATATGGATCGCATGATGCAGTAACCTTGTACCTAACCTATATGGATCGGACGATGCAGTAACCCTGTACCTAGCCTAGATGGATCTATTTTGCCCTAGTTTTGTTTTTCTTGTTTTAGGGTTTTTCCAAATAAGATTTTTGCATTTTAAAAAATTTTACGGAGTTTTCTCTTTCTCCCGATAACTACCAACCGTACGCATGCTAAAAAAGTGCGAATTTTATTAGTAATAATTACCTTTTTATTATTTAAAATTTATTTGCATCCTGTTTATCAACACTGAAATTTATTGTTAGTATCATATAATAACAATATATGAAAAAAAAATTAAAAAATAACCCAAAATAACGGGGAGACCAATAATATATAATATAATATAAAATATAATATAATATAAAATATAATATAATATAATATATATAAATAATAACATATATATATATACTATATTATTATTTAAATAACATATAGTATATACTATAATATATTATATATAGAATAAGGTATAGTATATATAAAATATATATATAATATAATATATAATAAAATATAATATATATAATATATATAAATATATATATATATATATATATATATATATATATATATATACGGGTATATATATTTGTGTGTGGTGTGTGAGCGTATGACCTTTTCTGTTTCGTGTTACCATTGATAGCCATATTCATGTCGAATATGAGGCTATGAGAACTTTTTTATGTTATGCATAAATTGTATTTTAAATTATTTTCAATAATTTTTCATTTTCTTGCTAACCTAACCTAACCAAATTTAACTTACCTAACCTGTCGTAACATGACCTAACCTAACGTAACCTCATGAAACTTAACCTAACTTACCTAACCTGTTGTAACATAACCTAACGTACCAAAATGATAATAAAAAAGGACCTTTATTAAAACAGGGAGCAATAAAAAATTTAAACTTTTTAGTTTGTAAAACTAAAGAATATATTTTATGATCGAAGGGAAAAATCAGAAATAAGAGATTTTATTTATTTATATTAAATGTGTTAAGTTACATAAAGTAGATTATGTGTACTTTTTATTATGTCTTAAATGAGATTTTATTTCCATTTTCAAAATTATTTAATATTGTAGTTAAATTATATTTTCATTATATGTTTAGTGAGTTTAATAAATACTAAAACAATACCATAGCGTAGTGCACGGCAAGCTGGCGTGTATGCATGGAAGATCGCTCGCTGAAGTGCTCGCTCCAAATGCAAGCTGCGCTCCAGCGGTGTCGTGCGCTTGAGTAAGTTGTATATGTAAATAGTGTAAATTTAATTATAAACATTACTGTGCTATAGATTAAACATAATTACATATCTTTTTAATTTAATTGGAAAATTGAGAAAATTCGTAAAAAAATCCCTCAAATTAAATAATTCTCAGATTGCATTACCAACCATTCCGATTCTGATTCTTTTATTGCTCCCTGGTTTAATAAAGAGCCATAAAAAAGCTAAACCTAGAAGGGAAATGACAAAATATTCTAACGCATTTTTAAAATAATAATTTTGGATTAAAAATAAAAAAGATTTTACATATTAACAAACTATAGAATTAAAGTTATCAAATTCATATTTAACAAAGATAGCAATGAGAACAATGAAACGATATATATATATATATATATACATGATTTGTATGATAACTTAGTATATTTATAAATAATATATATATATGGGAAGGCCAGAAGTGGAACAAAAACTAAAACGAAAACCCAAAAAAGAAATATATAATATATACTGATATATATATGAATCTAAATATATATATATATATATAATTTATATATGTATATAAATATATATATTTTAATTTTTATTTATTTTACCCGACAATCGGGGGAAGGTACCTACTGGTTATGTTTTTTCCCGACCAGTGGGCCCATTATAATATTATATATATATATATATATAATTTATATAATATATATATATAATATATAATATATATAATATATATATTATATATAATATATATACGTATATATAATATATAATATATATATATTATAATATATTTATATATATTATATATAATTATATATATATATAATATATATATATATTATATATATAATATAATAATATATATATATATATACTATATATATATATATATATACTATATATATGCCAAACGACCAAAGCCCCCATGGTATCTCGAAACACTGCGATAGGTACAAAGGGAAAACTAAACATATTTGGAATTAGCGTATGAAATTTGTCTGTAAAATGGATTTTTTTATGGGGCTGGAGCCGACGGTGGGAAAGAGGGGGGGACGAAGTCCCCCCGTCGTCTCCCGATTCGGCCCAGAGACCCCGACTCTTTGCATCTTTGCGGTTTACCCGGGGGTATTATTTTAGTTAAAAAAAAATTATAAAAAAATTAATAATAATAATAATAATAATAATAAAAATAATAATAAAATGAATATAATAATAATAATAATAATATAATAATAATAATAATAATAATATAATAATAATAATAATAATAATAATAATAATAATAATAATAATAATAAAAAGATTACAAAAATTGCAACGACAACACAATTATTAAAACTAATAAAAAGAACACTTAAAAACTTTTTTCAAAGCTTCACACTTTTTAAATTTAATTCTTAACTCGTTTGAAAGTATTGATATAACAGAACAAATGAAATGTAGCCGCGAAATACCTAAGAGCCAAAGGAATTTCTGGCATCATCGTGTGTGTTGTGTTGTGTTGTGTGTTGTGTGTGTGTGTGTGTGTGTGTGTGTGTGGGTGTGTGTGTGTGTGTGTGTGCTGTGTGTGTAGTGTGGTGTGTGTGTGTTCGCTTAGCATTGAAAGAGATCTTGGGTTCTTGTTTGAGAGATTTTGGCGAGAATGTACTCTCTCGTGATTTGATCAGTCATTGGATAAAAGTTTTTCGCCGGAGAAGAAGATTGAACTTCTTGTACAATTTCTTACAATACAATAACTTTGTACATAACTCATATTTAATTAAATTCGATTTTTCTTTACTAAAATTTTACGAGGATTTTTCCAAATATGGTATTTGTTTCGTTGTAGAAATGTACTTTTTACGCTGAATCATGTGGGTGCTTTAGTTAGTTTTCACCATATATATAAATATATAGATTATTTATATATATATATATTATATATATATATATATATATATTATATATATATATATATATATATATATATATATAATATATTTCTAATATACTATATATGGAAAACTCCTGGAATTTGAATCCGGTGTTCGGTTCATACTTTGTTCAGCCAAGCCGAGAGGACTGGCTTGACTGGCTTGGTGATGGCTTTCTAAGGCATGACCATGCCAGTTTAAAGCCAGCAGCCGGCTTGGCCGAAACAAATGTATGACGAACACTCGACGCCAATATTGTATATATAATATATATAATATATATTGTATTTATTATATATTATTATATATATATATATATATTATATATATAATTTAATATATTATAATAGTATATATATGTATAGTGTATCAGTGTCTACCTAACAACGTTATCTAAACCATAGAACTTAAACAGCCTAAAGTTTGACCTAACCTAAGATAATTTCTGTTTTAAGTAAAAATGTTACTAATTATTAAAGTTTAAGAAATTAATTAAAGATAAAGAGCAAATAAAATATATATTATATATAATATATAATATTATATAATATATATATATATATATATTATATAATTATATATAGTATATATATATATATATTATATACTATATATATATAGGACTTATGTTTTACGACTCCGTCCAGTTTGATTTTTTTTTTTGTTTTTTTTTTTTATAATATTTCTAGTATATAATCCTAACAGTCAATTTAAGGGTGACGGACATGATTAAATATATAGGACCAGTTACGTTTTACGCCTCGACTCCGTCAGTTTTAATTCTTTTTTTTCTTTTTGTAACTAAAGAATACCCAAGGGTAAACCGCAAAGATGGCAGAGTCGGGGTCTCTCGGCCTTGCGGGGGAACGACAGGGTAGACTATTTCCCCTCGGGGAGGGTCTCGAACCCGCTCTTTGGTATTTGGGGTGTCGGCGGGTTCCTCCGCCCCTCCCCTACGGGAGTATGGAAAACGTGCCCCCCTCTGTCCCCCGTCGGCTCGCAGCCCCCATAATTTTTTTTTTACATTTTGTAATAAGCTTTACACGCTGAGTCCAAATATGTAATTGGTTTTGCTGTAAGTGTCGTACTTGGTGAAGAATTTTACTCATTTATAAAAAAAAAAAAATTTTTTGTTTTTTTATTCTTTTTACATTTTTGTAATAAGCTTATATTAACGCTGATTTCAAATATGTAATTGTTTTTTATTCTGTAAGTGTCGTACTTTTGAGATATTTCATTTCTTAAAATTTTATTGATATAAAATGTGATTTTAAATAATTAATTTAAAATATTTCGAACTTTTTGAATACTGTCATCACAACTGAAATC
>JABUQX010005990.1:12500-25000 GCA_015478945.1 Trachelipus rathkii
CCGAAAATTTGAAATTATTTGGCAAACATTTGAAAACAAGAACATGGAAGGGAATCTTGTATCCAGACTTCGTCACTTCTTTGAATGAGAAGCTAGATGCTCTAGGCCCACTAACTGAAAGTCAAAAGATCACTTTCGCAAAGTCAGCTATATCAACCGACCAAAATAGTGAAGCTAGGAAATACCTTCTCCGAGAAAATAGCTTTTCAAAATTCACCAGACTAGCAGATTTTCTCGCCCAATTGAGAACTTTCCTACAACCGGAGGAGAGGAAAACCATCTTCGAGCTCTGGTTAGACTTCTTAGAATATAGAAGAGAGAGAGACTCAATCTTCACCGATTTTGTGCTAGAGTTGAAAGACCGGTTACGAAAGTATCAGAGCCGCCTTCACGATTTGGATGATAAAGCGATGTTCAACTCAAGGCAGATAAACATCTTGGTCACAGGGAAGATCATTCAGAACGTGAATGAAAGAAGAGATGGAGAGAGATTACGAGAGAAGATCCTTAGGGTATTCGATACAGAGATGAACTTAAATGAATTGATAGAAAAGTTATCTCAAATTTCAAATGGAGCCTTATTAAAAGATGAGAATAGAAGACCAAATGAATTTCGCACCACTAGGGTATTATTGGCCAAAGAGGAATCGGGAGGGAGACAGAGGGTTGAAGTTAATAATTCATACCGGGACAATAGAGAGCCATTTAATAAGCCAAGGTATGAGGAGAGGGGCAGGGAGGAGGTGAGAACCAGTTACACTCCTCAAAGGAGGAGAGATGAGGGAAGACCGAGCAATACTTTTCAAAAGAAAAGAGAAGAGGTGAAGACAGGGTATGTTACACCGAGTTATAAGGGCACTTTAAGGAAAATGTCCGCCCAGGAGCTAAAAGGACATTCTATATGCTTCTTTTGTGAGACGGTGGGACACTCGTCCCAAGCATGCCGCTGGGAATTGCCGTACTGCCGAGAATGCATGGCATACCATCGAAGGGGGTCGCAACCTAAGTGTAGAGGGGCACCGCCGTGGAGACCTATCCCAGAAACCCTGTTGATGTTCACTCCATACAATAGCCAGATTGATATGGATAAAGGGATAAGAGCGAGGAAGCCCGAGTCTTACAATCCAGACAGGCGAGGGCCCAGGACCTTTCCCAAGAAAAAGGGAGGGTACAAGCCCCCGGATGGGAAGGCAAAGACTCACGCGAGAGTGTATATGGCTGAGAGCCAGTCGAGAGATTTTGAGGTGAATGAAGAAGTGGAGTATGATGATAGGATGTATGAAGGAGAACTTTCTCATCCGCAGGGTAGGATAGAGAATGAAAATTTTTAGAGTCAGGCGAAGAGAGGAGACGTGCGAGAAGAAAGTTTAAAGAAAGAGAGAAGAAATGGGAAGCTAGACGAAAGAAAAAGGAAGAAAAAGAAGTCGCGCAGCAATCTTTTAGGCTGGGACGACACTTTTACACAAATGTCTATCTTGCTCCATCTTTGAGTAGTAAGGAGGCGAAGACCAAAGTTTTGGTTGACACCGGATCTAGCGTTAGTATTGTCACCGCCCGGCGGCTCAAACAATTGGAAAAAGAGGGAAACTTCAAAATACCCCTCCGAAAGACCGATTTAGTAGTACAGGGGGTGAACAGTAAGCCAACGGTATTGAAGGGAGAAATACAGCTATACCTTCGCCTACATAAAAAACATTACCTCACTACATTCCAAGTTAGTGATTTAGATGGAGACAATAGTTGGGATATTCTTTTGGGTAGCAATGTTTTGTCTAACATTCCCATAACTTTGAACTTCTTTTCTGCACAAATGTCTATCAAGGAGGATAGAGAGGTAGACATTCCGATCTTTGCCGATCCACTCGGAATTTATTTGGTTAGAGAATTTTCTGATGGGAATCTTAAAAGAATAAGAGACCTCAAGAAAAGGGAGGAGCAGTTGCCCCCGGCCCGAGGGCCCAGAGGGTGGGGAACAAAGGATTCGAACCAAATTTTCGCTAAAACACCCGCACATGCTGCGGAGAAGCATCTTTTTCCTAAGAGGACCGCCTTGCCAGCTAAAAGCGCACGCAACGCGGAACAGCATCTTTTTCGTAGGGAGGCCGCCTTGCCAGTTAATAACGTACGCAACGCGGATAAGCATCTTTCCCATAGGGAGGCCGCCTGGCCAGTTAAAAACGTACACGCCGCGGTAGAACCTCGCTCCTATAGGAAGGTCGATCTGTCTACATCCCAGGAGGGGAAGACAGCCTCTTCAATTCGAACTTCGAACCGGCAGCCAGTGCCTATACAGAGGAAAAGAGACAGGGAAACTGCCTTGAAAGGAGAAGCCCAAGGGGGGCCAGACAAGATGAAAAGGGACCAAGTGGGCTTCCGGAACCCACCCCTCACTCATCGCAGCGCTGATTCCCGAGGGGCCAGACCCAGACTCAAGCACACTCCCTCAGCTATGGAAGAAAATTTGGGCCAATCCGAAGATTTGGAAATTTTGGAGAGCAATGACCATGGAGGAGATGGTTATTTGATGATTGATGAAGAAATTAAGATAAATTTGAAGGTAATTGAGAAGATTGTTTTGCCTAGTCAATCATGCGGATATCTAAAGCTCCGACCTGAAACTCAAAATGATTTTGAACTCGAGCGAAAGTGCATAATGACCCCAGCGCTTACCAAAGGACCGCTGTACGTCGCGAACACAATTAGCCCGGTGAGAGATAACACAGTTATCCTCAGTTACATCAATTTGAGTGACAAATCATTTTATTTGAATAAAGGTGTGAATCTAGGTGAAGGGTATCCGATTATTAGCAAACCAAAAGGGAGAGGCACAGACGAAAGAGGACACCAGAGAACAGTTTCTGCTAATGTAGCCACTTGCTCAAAGGGTCTTACGACGAAGACAGAGCTAAGGCGAGTATACAAAGAAATCATAGAAGAGAAAATGTCAAAAGAAGATGCAGAAAACTGTCTTCTAGAAAAGCCAGAGTACCTAGAGGAATTGCTCGAGCTCCTCATGGACTACCACGATGTATTGGCACTAGATGATGATGCTGTCCCAGTCTGTCCGCTTCAGAAATTTAAGATTGAGCTGTTACCCGATGCCCCGAAGGTCATTTTTCGTAAACAATACAGATTACCGCACCGGTACTTGCAGGACATCGATGATTTCACCGATTCCGCACTGAAAAAGGGGTACATCAAAGCAGGGTACAGCCCCCATTCTTCCCCGTTGCTGGTTGTGGCTAAAAAGAATAGTCCGAAACCAAGGGTGTGTTTGGATTACAGGTACCTCAACTCCCATAGCGTTCAGGACGTGTTTCCTCTGCCTTCTATCGACGAGATTTTTACATCCCTAGGGGGTAACACGGTATTTACGTCTGTAGATTTACTGGATGCATACAACGCCTTGGAGATAGAGGAGGGGACGCAAAAGTTGATGGCATTTAGGACTAGGAAGGGCCTCTGGTGTCCCACGCGCTTAATGTTTGGTCATAAGAATGCTCCAAGTATTTATGCCCGCACGATGACCATGGCCTTAAATCACCTCCTAGGACCTGTAGCACAAGTCTATCTAGACGACGTATTGATCCTGGGCAGGGACGTGACCGAACACTTCGAAAATTTGAGGAAAGTGCTCGCTGCTTTCAGAGAAAATAAGCTGAGAATAAAATTATCAAAGTGTAGCTTCCTACAATCAGCCGTTTTGTACCTGGGATTCAAAATAGGAAGACATGGAATTAGCCCAGATCCGGCCAAGGTAGAAACAATGAAGAGTTTCGTCCCTCCTACAAATGTAAAGGAGACACAGAGTTTACTTGGTTTCTTCTCTTATTTTCGCTTCCTCATAAAGGACTTTGCCGCGGTAGCACAACCTTTGTATGATCTGATAAAGAAAGATGTCCCTTTCCTTTGGACGAAAAAACAACAACAAGCTTTCGACACTTTAAAAGAGAAACTAGTAGTACAGCCACAACTAACTTTCCCTGATTACAGCAAAGAATTCTTCGTGAATACAGACGCCAGTAATTACGGAATAGGAGGAGTGTTGTATCAACTGACAGATGAAGGGAAAGAGAAGCCCTTATCTTTCGTGTCCCGGACACTCAGGGGCAGTGAGTTAAACTATGATACGATCGAGAAGGAATGTTTAGCCGTGGTGTTCTGCTTGCAAAAGTTTAAGAACACCATCTTCGGCTATAAGGTCACTATTATCACCGACAACCAACCTCTCTGCTTTATTTTCCGAAATAAACAGCAGATTAGCTCGATGGAATCTCTTAGTAAACAGTTTCTCACCCACCATAGTGTATAAAAAAGGAAAGAATAATGTCGCCACAGACTATCTGAGTAGGCATCCGGCATCTAACGTGTTCCTGGTCAAAGAAATAGCGAAAACAGGGAAAACAGAGAAAGCAGAGAAAGCAGAAACAACAGAAAAGTTCCCTCGAATAGATTTCGCTTTGAGTCGGGAAAATTTCATCAAAGAACAAGAGAAATGTCCCCGTGTCGGAAAATTGGTAAAATGGGCCGAAGAGAACCCCAAAACACACCCCCACATCTTAATAAAAGGCATTTTACATTACGCTGAGGAAGCAAAACCGTATCTTGTACATGTTCCAGACAGTATGATTTACAGTGTGATAGACCAGTGCCACGCTTCACTAGCTAGCGGCCACGGTGGGCAGCTAAGCTGAAAAAAGAGTAGAGGAAAAATACTATTTTCCTGGCATTCAAAAGTTAGTGAAGGAATACTGTAGTCAATGTGTGTCATGCGCTAGAACTAAGGGTCCTAGACCCCCGGTAGCAGAGATCAATAGATGGCCGCTGCCATACACACCTTTCTCACGCGTTCATGTTGACAGTATTGGAAAATTGCCATCTTGTACAGTACAGGATCAGGAGCCAAATACATCTTAGTATTTCGCGACGTTTTGACGCGATATGTCGAATTAGTGCCTTGTAAGACGAGAACGAGCGAAGAATGTGCCAGAGCATTGCAAGAGAGGGTCATATGTAGGCATAGTGCCCCTCAACTGCTTGTCTCTGATAATGCCTTGGAATTTACGAGTCAGGTATTTAAAGACCTATGTAAGGCGTGGAGAATAAAGAAGGTGGAAATTTTGCCTTACAAACCATCCCAAAATGGTGTTGTGGAAAGAATAAATGCTGACATTGAATCTTTTTTGCGGCACTACGTGAATGCAAATCACCGAGACTGGGATAAGTACCTGAGCTTTGCCCAAATCGCTATCAATTCCGCGTATAATCGATCTATATCTTCACCCCACTTCCTGTTACATGGTTACATAAAAAGGCTCCCTTACGAGATGCCTGATTATGTATCACCCTTTGTGAATAAGTCCGAGAAGATGAGATTCATTTCGGACGAAGTAGATACGATAGTAGAGAGGATCGATTATATAAGAGATTTGGCAAGAGAGAAGTTAGAAGCGGAAACCACAAAAACTTTGGAGCAACAACATAAAAAGGCCAAGCAAAGAAAATAGGAGATTACGTCTTCGTTAGAGCAGTCAAACCGCCCCATCAAAGTTCGAAGCTATGTCCCAAGTTTGACGGGCCATATATTGTCCGATGTTTGAGAGGACCTAACAAACTGATGGTGTATTGTTTAGAGTCAGGCCGAACCTTCCCTGTTCATGTAGACAACGTTAAGGTGGTCCCAGCAGAAAAGTTCACTGAGTCACATTTTGACTTTATGAATGATAGGGTTTGGAATCCCCACGCAGTGGAAGAAATGTTGAGCTCCAAAGAACAAAAAAGGGAAAGAATTGAGGAAAGACAACAGAGAAGAGACCCAGGAGTCCCTTCTGAGAGAGAAGAAGAAGAAGAAGAAAGAGGAGAAGAGGAGGAAGAAGACGAAGAAGCAGAAGACGAAGAAATAGAAGAAGTAGATGAAGTGGAAGAACTTCCTCCTCCCACTAATCAAATGTCTTCCCAAAATTCTTTCCAAATTCCCATAACGCCACAAATTCAGTATGGACACAGCTACTTTCCAACTCCCCATCCCCCACAATCTCAGCAAGAATACTACAACTCTTACTCTATCCCCCCACCTCAGCCGGTACCGAGTAGTACGAATTCTTGGAGCCATCCAACTCCCGTGCAACAACCGACCCCAGTGGAACCCGTAAGAGAAAGTAAACCCGTGGAAGAAAGAAGATTTAGCGATGAGATTGTAGAAAGAAGAAGATACAGCGATGTAGTCGCCGGAAGAGCGCGTCCAGACAGTGAATTTAAGTGTTCCACTCCAAAAATTGACTTCCCAAAAACTCCCTCCAACCTTGCGGTTCGGAGAAAAGAGTTTAGACCATCTTTATCCCCTATTCAGCAAGAGATTTCCCTAGAAAATCCTGTTCAAGAAATTTCTCAGGAGCCACCAGCACACGAAGGTGAGGTGTATGGAGCCTATGGTGGAGCCCCTCCAAGAACAAATTCCCCTGTGAAATCTCCAACTTCCCCAGTGAAAGATGGCCGTTACCCCATTCCCCCGGTTGTAGATTCATCTCCCAAGGTATTCATCCCAGATAACAGAAAACAGGACCCTTCTTATAGGCCCCATAATCTGTTCACTGGTCCTAGAGATTCTACACCCCGAGTTACCCGAAGTCAAACAAGGATGAAGGAACAAGCTTTACAGCAACAGCCCGAAGCAAGTGACAACACGGAGACTACAGTGAAGACTCCTGTCCAGCTTCCACCTGTCGAATTGGATTTGAACACCACAGTCCGTGGAGGGAAAACTTGGTATTTGCCTCCTGGTTACTAGTTCATCCCAATTTTGTATATACTTCTGTATATTCCTAGATTTAAGAGAAAATTCTTTTAGTTTGTAGAATGGATTCTTCTTATTCTGTTAGTCTAAGAAGGATACTTTTAATTTTAAGGACTCGATGAAAGTACATTTCGCTTAGCGTCTGTACTAAATTTTTTTTTTCTTTCTTAGTTAAGAAATACTTAGTGGATTAGGAAAACCTTAGACTGGATTAGACGACGATCGTCATAATTTTAAGAAAATTAGCTTGGATTAGTATACATTCCTTAAATTTAAGAAATTAGTCGGGATTAATACTTATTCATAGAATATCTAATCTTAGAATTTAGATGTAGATTCGATAAATCTTAAGATAGATTAATTCAGTTCTAGTTTTACTCATTTTTTATATATAAAGAAACCTTTTAAAAATATGTTTCACTCTCAGAACAAGGGGGGGGACAGCAATTTTTAATACAAAAAATAAAATACAAAATAGAAAATCCAAAAAACTTTTCTATTAAGAAAAACAAAAAATAAGTAAAAGTAAGTAAGTAAGTAATATCACTAACTAGTAAATAAACAATTAAGTATTAAGTAGTATACAACGTTGAGTTTAAAAACTCCTACATTTAGATTTTAAGCCAACTAACTCGATTATAGTTAAGAAAGCATTTAGTTTAGTAATAAGACGCGAACGCTTTAACTAACCAATTAATTTTAAAATATTAATTAAACATAGGCGACCTTTAAAAAAAAAAATTTCAAAACCAAGAAAAGTATAAAGTATAAATATTTCAGAAATGAATTTCGGAATACCAGCTTTGTTGCTACTCCTCATCGTATCAACATGCCAAAGCAACCTCATAAATGAAAAAGAAGAAACAAAGATTCTACCTGGTTTAGTTCTATATCGTACGGGAGAAGTCAACTTCATAGAAGGATACCTCGATCTAATTATCTCCTTAGAATGTCCTCCAGACATTAAAGAAACAATCATCAAGACAACTAAACTAGTAACCAACGTCAAAGAATCATTCCTGCCATCGTTCGAAACCACGTTTCTAAATGTTTCAACACATCAAAGGGCGCACCAATGGGAATTCAAGCTAATGACCATCCGAGTAAAAGTGTTAGCCCAGAAATTAAACGAAGTAAGTGAATTGCCTTGGATCTCTGCAAGATCAAAAAGGAAGCGAGCCGCTTTTGAATTCGGAGGAGACGTCCTCAACATTCTCTTTGGCACTGCTACCGATAAACAGGTAAAACTACTTCGAAAAAAGATCAACATCTTAGGTAATTATGCCTCTACCTCAAACTTATTGATTACTGAATTAAAGGAACGAATACTCGTACTTTAATAAACTTTAGGGATAGCTTACAAAAATTAATTGAATTTCAGAGTAGTTTAAGTGCTACGCACAATATAATAAACCAATTGGGAAGTATCAGGGCGTTAATAAATTTAATTGAACAAACAGTTCATAACATCCACCAAATTCACCAACTAGTGATAAATTCACTCCAACTCGCTAAAAACAAAATAACAAACTCGCAACTTTTCTCTCCCATCTTCCTATTGCCTTTTGTACTAGAAATGAACAAAGAAACCAAACTTCACACAGTCATTCCTCTAGAAACAAAAACATATCAAACTTTTTTAACCTACTCTTGGACTATCCAATCTGCAGCTAGCCCTTACGAACTAATCACTTTAATTCCTTTCATCTCAGTAGAAAATTTCATCTCGTATAAACTTATACCTTTTCCTACTCATCTTCCTTTAAATCAATCTTTAGTTAGAGTCATGTACAACGACCCAAATAATTACTTCTTTGTGAATTATGGAAATCGGAGATACACTTATCTTAAGGAATCAGCACACGATCTTTGTCGACATGTAGGCCAATTAGCCGTTTGTCCCCAATCCCAAGTGTTTGCTTCCATTGATGATCAGTCTTGTTTACTATCCTTAATTTTGAATTTCACCAATGACTTTTCACACTGCCCTATTGCAGAATATAAGACTATAGAACCTTATACTGTCGCTTTAGGACACTTCACCCTTATTTCTTTTTCAGAAAAACTAGGGCTTCAATCGCATGTGAGAAACCCAATTCTATCCAGCATGTCTATGACTATGTCTTTACTATTCCTCACGGATGTGCTTTCATTTCTTCTAAGTTTCAGTTTAAGAACCCTATTCACCTTGAAAAGAATATTACTCTTTCTTCCTTGATTTCTTATTCTGATCACGTTTTATTCAACTTTTTATCTCACGTTGCTTTACCTAACATTTCCTCTGTTTTGTTCCCTAAGTTTCAAACCCTAAAAGAAATTCATTGGAATCAAAGATTGGATCAATTAAATCAATCAATGCACCCTTTCACACCGTATTTCCCTCAAATCAAATTCATTCCATATATTGGAGGAGGAACTTCTGGAACGATCTTTTTCCTCATCGTTCTTGTCATAGCATATTTCGTTTGGACTAAAAGAGTATTCCTTTGCAATATGTGCATGCCAAAGGTATCCCCACCAACTGAAAGCATCCCACTTCAGGCCATTCCAACATCTAATGTACGAATCCAACTAGCACCTGAAGATGCTCCTTTAAATAACCTGGTTCAGATAAGATCTCGACCCAACTCCCCAGCTCCTGTCCAGCGCTTGTCTTTACTTCCAAGACCTCCTATGCCTCTTCCTAACCCTCGAGCTATTACCTCTTCTGAAAACCAAGTGACGTATTCTAATTGAAATCAATCTTAACGTTCAAGTTTCTCTCTAAGGGGGGGGCCTTTATCGTACTTGCTTCACAATTACTCTTTACTTCGAATGCATACCATATTTGGTAAGCTATGCATTGGTGAAAATTAGGAATTCGTCACACCTTAGAAATTCGTTGCTTGCAAACCAACAACGCAATATGCAAGAATGGCCTTGTAAATGAGTTGGGCGCTGGTCGTTTCCTCTCGGTTACAAGAGCCCGCATTAGTTCTCTGTGGCGATTCAAACTATCAAGGTGTTTTGGTGATTGTGACACAAATGTGAATCTATAGAGCTTCTTTATTTCATATATTATTTATATCTATTGTTATTATTAAAATTTAATTAAATATATATTTTACATATATATATATATATATATATATATATAATATATATATATATATACCTACTATATTTCTGTGTGTGGTGGATAGTTTTGGTACCGTCATAATTACCAGTGGTTAATTTCAATTCGTAGCTAACGCTCGATTCACACCTTTATATATATATATATTATATATTATATAATATATATATATATATATATATATATATATAATATATATATAATATATATATATAATATATATATATATATATATATATATATATATATATAATATATATATATATATATTATATAATAATATTATATATATAATATATAATATATATATATATATATACATATATTAGTTATATATATATTAGTTATATATATATATATTAGTTATATTATTACATACTATTATTGATTGTAATGGCCAATTAATCATATATAACGTATGTAATTATTTATACTCTATTTCCAGTCATTTTTTCTAACAATATTAATTTTCAAATTGGCTGAATGTACATCTTCAGACGCCATTTAGAGCATGAGAGAATTCCCACTTTATGTAAAGGAATTTCTAGATAAGTAAGAGGT
Organism: Trachelipus rathkii; assembly: GCA_015478945.1. NCBI lineage: Eukaryota > Metazoa > Arthropoda > Malacostraca > Isopoda > Trachelipodidae > Trachelipus > Trachelipus rathkii. Next base: position 22,970 of record JABUQX010005990.1, read on the forward strand.
AAGAAATATGTGTAATTAATGCAGGCTTCTGAGTATAAAATAAATTTACTAGGGTCCATATTATGTAAAGAATGAAATGAGAATTTTATTGTACAAAATATAAATGCATAGAAATGTTAATTACAAAGAGCTATGATGTAATCATCTTCGGAACTGCTAAATATGGAAAATTGTTAATATTATAAAAGTGTTTAATTAATTGTATGTTTAATGAGTTTTGTATTACTCCCATTATATGTTTTTAATTTTTATATGATTTTTCTAGGCGATTTTGATTGAGTCTGATTTATGGTTAGAAGTCCACCAGAGTGGCAAAATAAAACATCCATGGAAAAACTTGTGAATAAAGGGGAGATCGCAGAAGGAGCCTTGTGTAAATGGAGGTGAGGGGTGGATTTATAATATATAATATATATATATAATATATTATATTATATATTATAATACTTATAAAATATCAAAATGAACATAAATATATTAAAATTGAATTATATTGTTTATACAAATAATATATATATATATAATATATATATATATATATATATATATATATATATATATATATATATATATATATATAATATATATATTTTATTTTATTTTTTTTAGTTGTTTTTCATTGTCTAGAGCTGACATCATGTAACTAGAGAACGGCAGCACCTACAGTAAAACAAATTATATATTTGGAATCAGTGGAAAATTTTAAGAAGGGGTTTTAATTTTTTTTTTTTTTTTGCATTTATTCGTCGGAAATATTTTAAAAAAATTTTATTTTCCCATTTAGGGGGCTCGAGCCGACGGGGGACAGGGGGGGGACGAAGTCCCCGTCGTCCACCGGGAGGCCGAGAGACCCCAACTCCTGCTATCTTTGCGGTTTACCCTACGGTATTCCTTTAGTTAAAGTAATACTAAAGTGTAAAGGGAAGTAAAATTATTCATTTTAAATTGCATGCATTCTAAAATGAAAATCTCTCGACAAAAACTTAACCAGTCTACACATGTTTGTTGACTTAAATTAAGAATGCTCTTTATTTGAGTTAAAGTACATTCATTAACAATGTAAATAAAAAAAGTACATTTTTGTATGACAGTTTTGCGTTATGTAGCCAAAAATTCGCAGGCGAAACCGTGTAGAATTTATTGCAATTTCTTGACCAACAACTGAAGAAGAATTTTTCCTTTATCTTGAATATTCTACATTTATTCTTACATATTTCACAAATTTTCTGACTTTAAAATAAGGTTATTAACTTGTAAAAATGCTAATAAAATATCATCGTCTGAAACTATTTCTGTTATGGTATCTACATTCATAATTATGCTTTACAAACTTTAGTTACATAAATCAAATTTAAAAGGAAATAAATTGCCATAGCCTAATTTTTGTTCGCTTAGTGTGAAGTGAAAAAAAAATATATATCAATTCTTTTTACTTTTTTTCATTATATTTTTAAATTTTTTTTTTTCCAAAATGATTCGTATATTTTCCAAAATGATTAGTATCGTTTTCGTAGTGCGACACACGTTCTAGACATTACCATATATATATATATATATATAATATATATATATATATATATATATATATATATATATATATATATATATATATATATATATATATATATATATATATATGGTCTTATGTAGATGATATGCCCAGTGTTTTGGACTAGTACAAAAGTGTCATTTCTAGCAACTTTACATTTTTTTAGTTTCACAAATTTTTGTTTTTAGGCGAGATAAAATTTATTTAGGTAAGTTAAGTTAAAGTTAAGTTAAAGCTAAGTTAAGGTTAAGTTAAGGTTATGTTAAGGTTAAGTTAAGGTTAAGTTAGCAGTAAAAGTACACATATTTTAAATTTATTTTATTAGATATTATGATATTTAAAAATTTTTTTGTAACATTCATTAAAAAGTATATATTGATTTGAGTTTTTGAACTTCACAAGTTTCCTTTTTTTTTAAATATTTTTAAATATAAAATAATGGTGCTAAGATATTTTTCGTACTTTCTTTTAGGAGCACATTT
>JABUQX010005991.1:0-41226 GCA_015478945.1 Trachelipus rathkii
AAAAGAAGAGATGAGGAGAGCAGAGAGAGAGAGAGGCATCAGTTCTCACAACCGTTTTAACGCTCTTATGCAGTTTATAAAAAATCTTGTTATAAATTTGTTTGCCTCATTCAGAAATGAAACGCTTTGTTTCTTCATTTAGTCTGTGTCTTGGTTTTGCAAAGCGCAAGACTTGATTGTTATAAGTTCTGCAAACTCAGATTGCATGAATTATTTATAATTTTAAGGGAAAAAAATCCTTTTCAAGGCTTACTATACTTATATATATATTATATATATCTTATTATATATATATATATATATAATATATCTATATACTATATATATATATATTATATATATATATATTATATATATATTATCTATATTATAATATATACTATTAACTTTCTATATATACTTAACTTTTCTATAATTATCGTCTAATGGTGGTGTCTTGCCTATATAACATAAACACTCTGTAACCGTTCGAGGTCTTGAAATTCTAGAATCTTCGATGTTCTGTGGCTAAAAACTCTTTCTCCCTAATACTACATCTATTTGTGTTTCTGCTTACTGCTCCCTAATTGGAACGATTTTCAAATTTTTTTTGACTATTTACTACTCCTTTATTTATCCTTCTCCCATCAATGCTAGAGATCCTCTATTTAGGGGCTTTCACGTACACCACAGCTGAGTGTTGGGCTGCCTCTCACACTGATGAGGCGGGGAGGAGGCAAAACATTCAGTATTTCTCAACGATCTGGGACAGTTAATTAGGAACTACACATGATTCCGATCGTCCTAACCAATTTTTGAATACGCTTGACTTATGTTTTTCACCACTACTGCCTTTGTTTTAAAATACAAACCATTTCTTCCTATTCAGGTAACTCTGACCACATTTGTAGCTCTTTATTATAAACTTTCTTCTCAGCAGGCTCACCATGCCTAACGCTATTTCTGCGACTTTATCGCTAATTGGGGGGATTGCGTTGTTTTTTGGCTAACAATCTTGAATGAATCCTGCTTTGACTCCGGGGAATGCTCGGTCACGTGAAAAGGTGGGGGCCTAATCACCGATGGATCAGCAGGTTCATTCATCTTAACTAATCTTTTCTCCCAAAATCCTGGTTCGATGACGTGTTCTCGCGCCATTAAGGAGAGAGACATTGCGTATCGGGCATCGAAAAAACTCATTCTCCTATTACTCTTACTATTTTCTTTGCCGGAATCCGTTGCAGGATACTTATTCGCAGGCAAGCGCACTTTTCACTAAAACGAAGTGCGACAACACTGCTTGGTTTTCTTCAGATAAATTTCTGGCCCTTGCAAAAACATCCTCTACAACTTTTGTAAATCTGGCTTCCTTCCCCTTATTCGTTCTGAGGGTTCTGTTGGCTAACCTCTCCTTCTGAAAAGGCAATCTCCTTGGCCTCCTTTTTTCATCTAATTCTACACTGGAGATTCTGGCACCCTCTCCTAATCTTCTCCTCTCGGTTCCATGTCTTTAACTGTGAATTACACGTGATGTGTGCTGGGATCCTGAAGATGTATGAACGTCAGGAAGGGAGGGCCGGATGGCATTCCTCCGTGTTTTTGAGGGCGTGTGCTTCTGAGCTGGCGCTGTCCCTTTCACTACTCTCTATGTCTTAATCCTATACTTTTTCCTCAGTGCTGGAATGCGCGCCTGTCAAACGATCCGAAAAGGTAGCCGCTCTGATCTTCTAACTATCGCCTATAGCTCTCACTTGTATTCTATCTAATCTTTGAAACTCTTCTTAACTCTCATTTCCTGGATCATCTGGAGTCTCATTCCTTCCTTTCAGATCATCAAGTATGGCTTTCGTCGCTTCGAGGTCAACTGGTGACCATACTTTCCTATTACTGTTTATGGATCTTCTGCCCTTAGGCGACGAGGGGGCTTGCGGTGGTGCGGCTTGACATACTGCCAAAGCTTTTGACGGGTTTGGCACGCGTCACTGTCTCTAAGCTCCTTCTTTGGGTTCTCTTCTCTCTCTTTGCTCTACTCTGTCTAGTTTTCTCTCGATCGCTCTATATAGCATCGTTTGTTGCAGAAGATCTTCTCCTTTCTGTTAATTGTGGTGTTCGCAAGGTTCGTTCTATCTCCAACTTTATTCTTAATTTTCATCAACGATCTCCTCGGCTGTACTTCCAACTCTGTTCCCTCTTATGCCGATGACCTCAATAGTAATTCTACTCACTTCAATCTGCTCCATCTTTTGCTTCTAAGAGTTGCTCTCGTCTTCAGCTTTCCGCGATTCTATCCTCGTCGATCTGGATGGGATTTCCGGTGGGGATCACGCAACTTGTAATAATTCAACTCTTTAAAATAATCTTCTCTACATCTCCCTCTCAAAGGCCCTCCCAACTTTCCTATTTCTTCGAGGTCTAACGTCTCTCTGTGAATAAATAAAAATTCTTGGTCCTTAACATTAACGAAATTGTTTGGAAACCTCACTATTCCAAAGATTGCTAAGGTGGCCTAAAAGAAACTGGGAGTTTGTTCGGTTGCGCGGATTTTTCCTCTGCACAGTTTGTCCAAGTTATATACCAGGCCTTTTCGCCTTGTATGGGTATGTTCTCACATTGGGGGGGCTCCGGTCCTTCCTATTGGATGGGTTGAGTGGCTAAAGCTAGACGATAATAAATGTCCCCTACTTTTCAAACTCTCTTGACTTATCTCTGCGACGTGAGTTGCGCACTACTTTTTCTATAGTTACTACAGCGGTAGATGCTCAGGGGAGTTGGCCGTCGCATCCCCCTCCATTGCGTCGCCCTCGGCAACTACAAGGGTGGCATGCTCTCCGCCATCGAATTTTGCCGTGAGTATTGAGAACCCCGATTGTTCGGTTGTGGTGCCCTCTTTCTTTAGCTACTTTCTGTCTGTGGACTCTTGGCTTTCTGTTTTTCCAACTATCTTTAATTCTTCCTCTCTTTAAAGCCCTCGTCTGCGCTCACCTGAGAGTTGCCTTAGGCTGGGAATTGGGTGGGGTTTTCCATTGTTCATTCCTGCCCCCTTCCTTGAAAAGGGCTCGGCCCGTGAGTGGTGGTCTACTTGTAAAAAAAAAAAAAAAAAAAATATATATATATACTATATATATATATATATATATATATATATATATATTATATATATTATATATATATATATATTATATAATATTAAAAAATATAATATATAATTATATATAAATATATATAATATATAAATTAATATATTTATATATATATATATATATATAAATATATAGTATTATATATATATATATATATATATATATAATATATACTATATATATATAATATATATATATTATATATATATATATATATACCATTTTCGTCTTTGGTGTGGTGGCCTGATGCATGATACAACGTGATAGGGGCATTTTTTCTTTGCGAGAGACTGTGACGGAAGCAACCACTTGACATGTTTAGAGTTGCAATGCAAGTGCCACAATTTCCAGAAGGTGTCATCTTTCAACATGAGGGCGCTCTCCACACTACGCACCATTGTCGTGACTTTCTGATACAAATTCCCCCACGTGGATAGGCCAGGGGTTCTGTAATGCATTACTCGCTTCTTTTCATTATTTCTGCGACCAGATTCCTTTTCATCATCGTTATCTTCATTATTTTCTGAATCTGCAGTATCATTTTGATCAAGACTAATATCTGATGATCCGTTTGTGGTCTCTTCATTATCAGATTGTTTAATTTCATCATTTGATGGGTTCTCTGGGCCACAATGGGTCATTAACTTTGAAATGCTGGCGGGGTCACCATTTAAACTCATTTCGCCACCTAGGATCGTTCTTTTGGCTTAGGGCTTTCAATGGAATCCAAGCCTGTCTTGTTCTACTGTACTTTCCACGTTTACCGCAAATTGTTCGTCTTCGCATCAAAGCGTGCATTTTAAATATCATTCTCTACAATCGGGTCTCTATTGTATTCTATATTTCTTTTCTTCCATATTCACATGACGACGCGCCTGAGTTCCCTGTCCCTGAACTCGCCCGTGATAACTTTTCCAGTACTTTCTTGTATACATAAAGCGAATCTAACGTCTTTATAATTGGGTTTTTTCATCTTGACTCTACACTTCATTATGCCAATACCTCATCGGATTGCTCTACGTTATATCAGTCTTCAGGTCTCTCTGCCGCTCCTTATAGATTTACAATCTGGGGATCAGGTAAATTAATTCCTGTTTTGTTCCTTTTGTCTCTCCAACGACTGTCTTCTTTCGTTGGCGCCTTTCAACTCTATTCAGTGTTTTCTGCTTCACAACTAAGGTCCGTTTCTCTTTGTACTTCAGGTCTGCTTTACAACTAAAGATACAGTTTTCATTGGGACTTCCATTAATCTCAGCCTCTAGGGCCATTTTCACTCATTATTTCTGCTGCTCCGAATTTTCAGGATAAACTTTCCCATTCAGTTATTTGTTCGAAAGTTATTTCTGTCGCGATAGATTCTCTGTTACTCTGTTCTCTGTCCATTCGGGTATTTACGGGAATTTGGCTCCGGAAAATGTTCGCGATCACCAGGTCACCAATAGCTTTGAGGATGACACAACTGCTTGGTTTCCCCACGTAGTAAGGCGTATCTCGTGAACGCTGCATCCAGTGTCTCGCCAGCGTTAGTACAGGGTTGCCGTTGGCTTTTCCTTTCACTATCGGCATACTACCTTCTTTGCTCTTCAGAACGTTGTCACATGCTGATCCTTACGATTGGTATTGTTGCTCCACCTTCTAGTCGTAGAAAGTCACCTTCGATATTTTTCTCGACCTCTTGTGCTGACGTGCAATCGTTCGTCCTCGAGATCATACAGGCCGCAGCTTCTGTGTTTTGATATTTGGTTTTCGCGACCGCGATCTTTTGATTTCTACTCTTGGGATCATAATAGCTGCGATCAAACTGCCTTTCTCTCCAATCTTGTATTGGCCCTTTCCTATACTGTGAATCTGGGGGCGTTTTATAGGATTGGACATTTTTCTGACAATCACAGGCTCTGTGTTTCAGACCATTACAGTCATAACAACGGATTTCAGGCTACTCTTGCTCGGTTTATCCACGAGTCAGTCGCTTCGTTTCTTTCTTCTCTTATCTCTATACTTTCAAGCGCACCATCACTTGTTCTTGCCTGGCTCAAGGCTCCAATCTTAGAAACTTTGTCAAATCCTTTGGGCATATATATAGGAATTGTTCCGCCGTCATAGGTTTGGCTATGCCATCGTATGATTTGTCAGTTCTCGAGAGTTCCACCCATCTCTCCAACATTCCAAGTATTTTCTCAGTCTATCAGTATACTGAGATGGGGTTTCGTCCTCTAATGGCTTTTCTTCCTTAAATTTGTTCCGTTACCCATACTCCGTGAGGTTGTATCTTAATAATAGCGCCTCCTTCAGAACATGAGAATCGCTCGCTGTCTCGCGTGTTAAACGTGAGTATACCTCTAAGGCGCACCCTGTCAATAGTGCGCTTAGATATGTGACCCAATTTTCTACATTCCATTCGTTGTCGTGGGCGAAGCGTTCGTATCTTTTGAAATAGCTTCCCATATCTTCCTTCCCATCGTTGAACGGTGGAAGCTTTGGCGTTTTTGTCTTGTCGCTATACTCTCAGGAGCCACCATCGCTTGTTCTTCTGGCTCATAGAGTTCAATCTTTCTTCTTCATGTTTCGTCTCATTTTTTCTTTTTCGGGCGCGTTCCTCTTTCCTTTAGGGAGGTTTCCCTTTGCGCTTCCTATCTACTAGCAGTTTCTCTTTGTCTACAGTTCCTCTATTTCCTAGCAGCTTCAACAGCTCTGTCTACTTTCTTATGAATCTTGGCTCTTTGCCTTGACCATTCTTAACAAAATTTAAGCATAGAGATTGTAATTCATCTTCACATTCTCAAGGTTAGTACTAAGTATATATACTATATTATATACTATATATATATATATATATATTATATAATATGATATATATATATATATATATTATACATATATATTATATGTATCCTATATAATATGTATATTATATATATATATATCATATATATATATAATATATATATATATATATTAATATATATTTATATATATTTATTATATTATATATATTATATATATATATATATATATATTACATACATATACTTTATATATATATAATATAACTATATATATCTATATTATATATTATATATTATATATATATACTATATATATATTATATACTATATATATATAGTATATATATCTATATATACATACATATATTTATATATGATATATATATAATATTATTATATACTATATATATATATATATATTTATATCATATATATCATATATATATTATATATATATATAATATTATATATATATATTATATATATAAATACTATACTATTATATATATACTATTATATATATATATATATATATTATATATATATATATATTTAACTATACTATATATTTATATATATTATAATATATATCATATAATATATCCGAGATCATTCATGACTCAACTACTTTATTCTCCTTCTACCTCATCTATGAGGCAACTTTTTCGAGCTTATGCTCAGCTTATTCCTAAAGCCGGTGACACAAGAAAACAACCCTGGACTTGGAATCTACAAATGTCCAATATGACCAGATGCAACAAGAAACTCCCTACCTAACTCAGATGTAAACAATGGATTACAACTGTTCTCACTTTCACCACTCTACCCTCATTCAAACCAGGTTTGTAATCTAGCATCTGCGCTCCACCCAATAACCACTACACAGTAATCACACAAACAACCCACAATCATACCATATACATCAACACAGAGGACTACACAACAAATCAAAGAACTAAAAGTTCTTACTTAAAACAACAAATAACCTACCCGTAACTATCCAGAACCAAAAATTTATGGATATGATGTCATCATTCACACCAAACCACCAAAATCATACTTTATACCTTATATACACAACTCACATATATAAACCCGCCTTCACTACACGTCCATTCAACGCACAATACAACAAAATGCACATCCTTTACAAATGATAAATAAAAGCCATAAACCTATACACATATAAACTCTCTCACCACACTGCACAGAATTCACAGAAACAACCTCACGAAATCTCCACCTCCCAAACCTCATAATGATAGGTGACTTTCAAAGCCCAGCACCCTACATGGTACAACGCCAAGAAAAAGCAAGAATACCAAGCTCCTACGCCAGCTTTGAAACCTAAACATCTTACACAACACAGCAGCACAACAGAAATCACGCCTAACCAACAAACAGGTAACACTCATCAGACATAACATATGTTCACAAATTTCACACACAAACTCGCACTTAGTCACACACCCGATCTAATCCGACACCCCCTATCATTAAGATACAAAAATGTCGAGAAACGCCAAGCTACCCCTCGAAACCATACACAAACTAAAAAAAAAGTAGAATGGACACATTTCACCAACATACATCCCTAAATATCACAAACGCATCAACACTCAAGAAAGACATACACTATTCACTTTTTAATACCTACAGCAGCTAAAAATGCCATTCAGAGGAATACATCAAAAAGTTACAACCTACCCTAACCATGAAATAGCAACTAATCAAACACGCAACTAATCAGCAAAAAAAATACCACATATCTCAAACACGACACCAGATTCACTCCCTTAAACACAACATATCAACTTAACAACACATCTATTCAAACAACTTCCCAACTTCCCACCAAGAACACTAAACAGGACATAACAAGAATGTGGAAAATCCAATAAACTGAAACTCATCAACCACAAACATACACTCATGAAATCATCACAAAATCGCAAGCACACAAAACCCTCAATCCAACAAACGAAACGCAAACATTCTCGAACGTCACTTGTTGAGCAAGTCAACCACACACACAAAACAGGAAACATAAAGTCTCAAGAAATTCTAAAACTCACGCGACTTAAAAAATATAACAGATCTCAAAAACTCACCTGCAACTGCCTAGACAACATTTCAAACAACACTGTCATTCACCTAGGGAACAAAGCTTTAACTCAATTAACAAATATATAATAGTTCTATCAGCCTATATTTCATTCCCCAAATCTGAAAAAAAGCTATCATTATACGCAAAACTAAAACCAGGAAAAGACACCTCCTACCCTTCATCATCTTGCCATCTCGTCTATTATCAACACTATCAAATATAGAAAAAACATACTAACAAGATAACGTTACACTACATCAACACAAATTTCAAACACGGTTTTCAAACAAAACCACTCAACTGCAACTTCCACTTATACATCATCAACCACATCACGACTAACTCAAAACACACTTACAACAATATCATAAAACGGCCCCAAAAGCAACAGATTCGATTCAGTACCTAAACATAAACTTGATCCACAAAATCCGTAAAATCTAACTCTCTATCAACCTACAAGAAATGGATTCTCCAATTTCTTATCGGGTTAACGACACAAAATGCAAACAAACAATACAACATCCAGAACAGTTATACATCAATAACGGAGTACCCAAAGACGCAATATGTCCTTACACTTAATTCAACTATTCAATCGTCGATCTCGCCTTAACCATAAACAACAGACCCACATATCATAACCAACCTACGCAGATGCATTACGATAGCACTGCACACGAGAATCTAAAACACAGGCCCACAAACTGACAACACAATTACATCAATCGACTCCAAACATGGCTAACAGAAACAGAATGTCCTCTTACAAAAAATATCAATAACTTTAATCACCACCGACCGATTATTGGCACCATACAACCCCAAATCTACTCAAAACATTGCATACACTTCGGACAACTCCAACAATCTCGGAGTTACCTTGACCTATACTCACTTCACAAAACGCACAAGACAAACATAAATTTCATCAGCAAACAAAGAACTGAACATAATTAAGAAATATCGCTGCACAACTTTACAAACATAAACAGACGTCACACATATACCAAGAATACAATCGTGCCGACTCTAACTCGCTTCTCCACTTTTCTGACTAAAACAACATAAAGAAACTCCAAGCAGACAAAAAAAAAGAAAGCATAGATCATCCAGGTGCACATGCAACAACACCACAATACTACACGAAGAACAAATGCTAGCCATAGACCACCACCCTGCCGATATGATAGGACAACATTTCTTCACAACCAGCTCAAACCCACACCCTGCCACAATGCCTCTCTAACCATGCCACACGACTCAACACCTCTTTTCTTCTCCCAGTCTATATTACAAACAAACTTCTGAACACATACCAACATCCACCAAAAACACATATACCTACACAAATCAACTGAACAAAGACAAAACTCATAGGGCGTAGACACCAAACAACATTTTAAACAAATAACCACCAAGAAATCACAAACAAAATTAACTCACATACCATCTACCTTTACACATTACAAACACGATTCAACCTTAACCAAGCCACCACCTAACTTGACAAACTGTACCAGACCTCCAGGAGGATTAGATCCATAAATTGGCACAGGCTATCCAAATTTCATGGCAGAACAATCCATGGAAAATTTCATCCCTGAGGAATATCTGGAGTAGGCCAGTGGCGTCGGCGGGAACCTGGACGAGGTGTGGCCCCTCCCATGATGGGGTGGTCACGGGTGAGAAATATATATGTATCTATATATATCTATATATATATATAATATATTACTATATATATATATATATATATATATTATATATATAAGTTTTATCTATAAGTTCTTTATCCAGGAAGAGCTATGGTACCAACACATTAAAAAAAACCTTTACTAAAAATGTAAATCAATTGAACGAGGGACGAGCTTTCGCCATATTTGGCCTTCTTCAAGTAATAAGTTAACAAAGAAATATTGATTTTATCTGGAGTTTGATTTTTCATCTCGTTTTGTTGGTTTTCTACAGGCTGCTATAGAATGGAGACATTTTCATGCAGTTAATTTGTATTGCATTTATTTTGTAATCTCCAGGGCATCTGTTTAAGTTGGGGAGATTGATACACAAAAGGCTTATCTAATTTTTCTTTTATTGGTGTCTTGTATATTTCTGATGTTTTTGCTGTTATTTTAATATTGGAATTTGGTGGTTAAGTGCTAGTCTATGTTTTGTGTGAGTGAAGGTTTTAACAACAATAACATATATAAAGAGAGATTCAGCTTGAATTCACGATATTCATAATATACTATATAATATATATATCTTATATATATAATATATAATATATTATAATATATATATATTATATATATTATATATTATATATAGTATATATATTAATATTATATATATATTATATATATATTATTATATATACTATATATAATATTCTATAGTATATATATATATACTACATATATAATATATATATATTATATACTATACTCATAATATATATATAATATATATTAGTATATATAATTATTATATATTAAGAAAAAAGAAGGAAAGAAAAAGTCGCTGGGGGTAAGGTTAAAAAAGACGGTTTGGTGGAATGAGGAAGTTAAGAACGCAGTGAAGCTCAAAAACAAAGAATATAGGAAAATGGATGAAGACAGAACGGAAGGGAGGAATAGAATATGTACAACGCAAGAAACCATGCGGAGGATTGGTAAAAAGGAAAAATCAGGCACAATTACTTGAGGAAGGATGGAAGAGAACTGAAAGGGCTACGCAAGGCAGGGAAAATTTTATATGGCACTGGCAAACGAGCCATTGAGAGGAAATACACAAGAAACCAGAAATGCATAGGTTTCTTTGAATGGAGGGAGAACATTTTAGAGGAAGACGGAGGTATGGAAAGATGGAGCGAGTATTTCGAGGATTATTGAACGTAGAGGAAGGGGAGGAGGAAATGGATGAAATACCCCTGAGATGGCAGGGAAAGGAATTAGAATGATGGAGAAGAGGAAGTGAAGAGCCAGTTAGATATTAATGGGAAAATGCAGGATATGTGGACTGAATAATGACCTATTCAACCCGGAGAGGGATAACTAAATGGTTGACAAGTGTTAAAACAAGTATGGAAAGAAAGAAAAATACACAGATGTAGGAAAGCAGTATCTGGTCGATCATAAGAAGGAAATAAAGAATATGCGGAAATATAGAGGAATAGTATGTTGTGGGGGCGAGCTAAAATATATGAGAGGACTTAGACAAAGCATTAAGATAGAGTCGAGGCAAGATGGAAATGGAGCACGGTTTCAGACCAGGAAAAAAGTACTACTGATTATATTTACTGAAGATGCCTGATGAGAAAATAAATAAGAGTGAATGAGAAGGCGTATGCTGCACATAAATTGGAAAAGGCTTCGATAGATAATAGGGAGAGGACTGTGGAGAGTGCTTGGAAGATCGATGTATGCATACCAGAAAGTCTGATGCAGCCATTAAGAGTATGCTTGAAAATCCATAATACGGTTAGAGAACAGGAAGAGAGAAGTGGTTTGAAGTAAAAACGGGGGTTAGACAGGGAAGTGTACTATCACCATTGCTCTTGCACTTTACTGGACAGCTGCCTTAAAAGATATGCATAAGGGAAAATATGGAGCACACTTTGGTTTTATGCGGATGATGCGGCAGTGAAAACATCAGGAGCTCAAGACCTGCAAGAAACTGTGCATAGGTGGAACGAGGTACTGAAGTCAACTGGGCAATGAGAATACAGCAGAGTTATTGCGGAAATAATGGTGATCGCAAGAGAGAGGGAAGAGATAGTAGCTCGAACATAGAGGATTCAGGCTTAAGCAGTGAATAGATTTAGTATTTGGCGGCGCGTGCGTATTTGACGTAAGGAAGACAGATGATGAGTTGGACAAGACGAATTGGGAGATTTCAAAGATTGTGGAAGTTATACCGTTTGCTAACGGACAAAGGATACGCACGAGCGTTAAAATATTAATATACTAAACAACTCTGAGAACACGATATTGTTGTATGGCTTCTGATGCTCGGCAATGAATACGAAGCAAAAAAGCAGAATAGAAGCTGCAGAAATGAGGGTCACTAGACTCATTTAGGGGTATCGTTAGAGACACGATGAGAAGGAGCTGGTGAGGAGAGAACGGGAGTGGAACCTTTTCTGGAAATGCGTGAGAGCAAACCATGTTTAAGTATGGTTTTGGAACATGTTGAAAGAATGAACGAAGGGGAGAGATTGAGAGAGATTTGAAAAAAAAAATGGGATTTTTTGGAGACAGAAGGTAGGAGACAGCGGAAACCGAGGAGAGATGGATGGATTCGGTGGCAGAGGCTGTACAACGTGGAGGCAAGACGGTAGAGGAAGTAGAGAGGAACAGACATTTGAAGTTAAGAAAGTCTTTGGAGAAGATTCTGGAGGAGAAGCACCTGACAGTTTTCTACGAGAATGGCTAAAAAAAAAAAAAAAAAAAAAAAATAAAAATATATATATATATATACTATAATATATATATATATATATATATATATTTAATTAATATATAATATATATTATATATTAAATATATATTATATATATATTATTATATAAAATATATATCTATTTATATATATTTATATATATTATATATATATATATATATTATAATATAATATATATATAGTATATATAATATTATATTACATCCTTTTTTAGAATTGGCTGAATAAAAACAATGACTATATAATATTTTGAATTCCTAATGTTGTAATAATAATAATACATCAAAATTTTAACTCCATAACATTGATAAGTATATATAAGTAAATATAATATTATTCTGATAATAATATTTAAAATTAATGTTTCCTTTTATGTTTATGCATTTTACATTGTTCAGAGGAAGAATGAGATGTTTTAGTTCTGCTCGGGTTTTTGGAAAGAGCATCCTTGGAATTATCTTTAGAAGGAGTCGACGATACATTTCCTCCAGAAAAAGAAAATATTTTTTACCTCTAATCTAGGAGATAAAGTTGCTAACACTGATATCCTTCTATACCTAAGGTCAAGAGGTTGCCTAGCATGACTGGAAGAAGGGGTAATATCAGATGATTGCATAATATCCGTCCTTGAAGGAATTATATTAGCAGAAGTGTAAGATAGCAAGGACAATTTTGAAGCTAAATTTTCTCCTTAAAACAACTGATGTGGCCTATATGATTGATCTTTCCTTCAATTATCTCTAAAACTTAATTCACGCTTAATATGAATTGTGGCAGTAGATAAAACAGAAGCTGGATATTAATCTGCTGATTTGAATTAATTGTTATAGGATAAGGAGAGTGATATTGCGCAAAAGTTGAAGAAATTTTTTTGTTTTGTGTAGAATTGATAGAAATGGGGTGAGTTCTAAGAGTTTGCGAGGTCCCCTTCCCCATAAACGACGGAGAAAAACCAAACTTGTCCAACGAAACTATGGGAGGAGCCTCAGGAAGAGCTAAAGACCTAGTTTCATCCCGAAGGTGGGATCGAGACGAAGCTAAAGGAGCAGAAGAAGGTGTAATAATCCTACACCAATTATTGTCTCCTGACGGGAGAGATGTGGAATTTGGAATATTTCTTACCTTATCATCTTTTCGAGATGGAGGAAAAGAAAATGAATGACTAGCAGGTGGACCAAATAGAATTTTAGAAACCCTTTTAACAGGTATATTACGATTATGTTTGGAAAATGGAGGTTGAGAAACCATTACTTGAGAAACCTTTACAGACTCTATAGAAACATAAGATTTCATACCAGCTTGAAGTGAATTTTCTTTCGAACGAAAAACCGGAAAAGGATCGATCTTGAACTGATCTATATGGGCAATACAAGTTTTATGAGTAGCTAGAACTTGTAAAAGAACTTTGTTAAAATGTAAAATATTTACAACCAGCAATTTATCGAATAAATTTTTAACCATTTTTGGTGATTGATATGAAAAATACACTCTATCCCCAATCTTAACTAGACGTAAAAAAGCGTGAAAGCGTTGACTGAAAATATACTCGTTTGTTTCAGATTGAAGTTCTTCTCGAGCAAATTCTCGGATGTGAGCAGATCTTTCAATCATCTCAGCTGTATAATTATGTAGTATTTCTCTATTAGCAATTTTCTTAATAAGAAAAAACTATGATTCTTTCTAGAATGGCTTTAGCCACTTGTTTACCATCTCTGCTTGGAACAGCAGCTAATTCTGTATACATATTTAAACTATCCTTAAATACCAAAATATACTTTGCTCCAGAATGCTTACATGTGGGTAGAGGACCAAAGGTGTTAAGAGGAACTCTCGAAAAAGGAATGTTAGGTAAAGGGTAAGAAAAGATTCCTACCGGATTAGGCCTACTCCCTTTAACCTCTAAAAACGAAGAACGTTTCTTACAAAATGTTTTCACTAAAAAGCTAATTGAGGAAAAATATACCTTTCTTTTACCCTCTCTTTTACCGTCCTCTCTATATCTGAATGTCCCGCTCCCAAAGATGCAAGACGAGTCTCTATTACTCTATAAATAAAAGAATTAGGAACCTGCAATAAACATCTTCCTCAGAAGTAAAGAAATATAATAATCCATAATGAATAACATGAGGTAAGCAAGTAGTTGAATTTTAACTTTTAACCCATTTTATCAAAACACTTAATCTAGAACATGCACGCTGATCTTTAAAAAATATTTCTTTTTTAAACTTAAATATTCGTAGATAAATGATTTACAATAAAATTGCTCGCTTTCAGGCGAAGGATGCCTTGAGAGATAATCAGGACAAATATTCAACTTACCCTTTCTATATGTAAGAGCCAGGTTAAATTCTTGTATTTTTATATACCACCTTTCAAGTTTACCTGTTAACTTTCTATTGTAAAAAAAATCAACAGTTTATGGTTCGTAATTATAGTAACTTCATAATCCAGAATGATTGTACGAAATTTTCATAAAGTGTGGGCTGCTACCAAAGCCTCTAATCCAGTTATAGAATAGTTCTTTTCCGCTTTTGATAATGACTCGGATGTAAACACTACAGGTTTTTCCTTTCCATTATCATCCAGTTGGTCTAAAACTGCTCCAATCCCGAGCAGAGAAGCGTCTGCTGCGAGAATGAAACCTTTCTTATAATTTGGAAAAGCTAAGAGCGGTTCTAGAAGTAACTTATTCTTCAAAGTGTCAAGAGCGGTCTGCTGCTCAATGTTCCATTGAAATAGCGTTTTTCTTCAGAGAAGCAGTTAAAGGCTGATATAGTCTGGCAATAAGCTGGGGAGCAAGTGGCCATAAATAATTATAAAATCAAGGAATTGACCTCATTTGACTGACATGTGTAGAGTTTTTAAATTCTTTATGAGGGCCGAAAGTTTCTTTTATCATGGAGATCCTTTGTCGCTAACCTGGAAAGCAAGGGAAAAGTGACAAACTTCTGATAAAAAACATTTATCTAAACTTGTGCATGAGATTTAAGACCTTTCCCGATGGACTGCAAATAATCTCACCTCTAATTTATGTAATATCAGGCATATTTTTAACAAAATTATAATATCATTATAAACAAAAGACAAGCTGTACCTAAAAGATGTGCAAAGATGGCAGATTCACATCAACTCTCTGAAAACGTTGCAACGAGAATTTGAAATTCCTTTGGGCCTTTCCTTGAATTTCAAATGACCTGTCATTAGTACTGAAACGCAGTTACTGTCGAAAGTCAAGGTGGATATTAAGCTGAGGTGATGCCATCAACAAAGATCAGATAATTAGAAAACACTTATGATTTACTCAATTATACGGTAGGTGCTTTCCCGAATCAAAACCAAATATAGTCTCCAATCATGTTTCCGTTATATGACGTTATGAATGAACGGCGTTCAAATTCAGAATATATCGCGAAATGCTCAGCTTGCTGCCTACTGAACTAGGCCCCCATGGTTTCTCCTTAAATTTCACCAAGATGAGCACCAAGGACATTGGACTTATGAGGACCATTAGTGCAGCACATATTTGATGTTTCCTAACCCAAACGGTACTTCAAAAAGCTCTTCTAGTTTTCGGGGCCTTGTGATTCCCAAGAATCACCCAAACCACATGCAACAAATGCCTGTCCGAAGCTGCCTTCTTTCTTTCCTATCAACTTCTTCAGGGAACTAGATTAAACTCTATTATCCTTTGTCTTTTTTGATCCACACGACAGACACGGCTATTGATCTTTCCACAGACGGATATAGGGGATAGCTTGCAGGTAAGATGAAGGCTGAAAAACTTGCTATCATACGAGCTGTGATAAAATGTTTCATGAGGCATAATTATTATGTGTAGTACAGAAACAATATTTTCTGGGGCCACAGAGACTCCATTTACATGTTACTTCCCTCACTGAACTCAGTCCGCAGTTGCATTCGCCTTTGTAAGTGTATCTGCGGAAAGCACTGGCCTCGTCCAGACAAATTAAACATGAAAACTTGATAAAGCCGCCTTAGAAATCTATCAGGAAGCCACCATTTTAATACACACAGCATAACTTCTCATTGTGTTCTTCATACTTCAAGGCACCTTGCAATAGCCTCAGGCTAGCTTGTCGTTTCTCTTTTGAGATGCACAAATGATCCAAGGGAAGAGAAATGGATTATGAGATGCTATCCGTTATGTGTCCAAGCACCAGTTGAGACTCTCTATGAGCTATAATTGAAGAAGCGCACATCGCAGAGGTTAGCAGGCAGTGCAAGTTGGCCAAACAATCCTGTACATTGTGGCAAAAGCAAAGCTCAATATAGGTGAAAAAACTTGAAAGAAGTGGGTTCATTTTCGTCTGACTTGCGACTTAACACTTTAATGCTAAATTTCACTGCTCAGTCTTTGACAGTCAAAAGTCAGCATAAATTTGCCAGAGATCAGATCTCGATCAAGTCTTTGATGTCTTATGGTTGAGGTAATATGGTTTCCTCCTCAGCATACACTATATAGAATCAACGATTTATCGTTTTACTTGATTTGCGCTTTCTTCCAAGATGTCTGTTTCCCAATTTATGGGAATGGGAAGAGGGATTTGAGAGTGTAGGCACTTGGCAATGGATGAGGAAGTCTGGAAGTATGATAGCGAAGGCGCTTCCTTGCATAGCTCGACTCTTTGACGGTTCACCACCATGAGAAGATCACATTAAATGGGTTGCCGCTAAGTGGCTCCATAATTCATGGGTCTTGCCAATTTCAGACTTTATTTCCACTCGTGTATCCACGTGACGAAAAAAATATTATAAATTTAATATATTTTAATCTTTGTTATTAAAAATATATACAAATATCAAACTTTATTAAAGTTCTAGCTTTGTATTAAAAGACATGTATTAGATATATATCATATATATATATTATATATATATATATATATATAATATTATATTTTTATATATCTATTCTATATATATAAAATAATATAATATTTAATTATAAATTATTAATATATAGTTCCTTTTACAAAGTTGCAAGTGAAAGTGAGGTGCCATTGCTTGTTGGTCTCAACTGACATGCCAAATTATGCCTTATTGGCATCGCAACATTATATAGCAGGTCTGTATTAACATAAGATACGTTTTGCTCGTATCTTCAGAAATTCACCTCAGTTACAAAATGGGTCTGCCTGATATTTGCACCTTTGGATTGCATCTTGTGATGCATCTTATCAAAGTACGATATCTCCACACTTAAAAAGTACGTAGTTTAGCTAATATTAGCTCAATTAGTTTCTCTGTACTTATTTCGTATTAACGTCGCCCAACAACGTTCAAGCAATAATGATACTGTTGTTATTTCTAAATATTTGAATCTGTTTTTATAGAATGCACAAAGATCAGTTTTAAAACGAATTTCATGTAGAACAAAAGCCAATGAGTTTACAAGGAAATATATCTTTATACTTTCTAGCTTTCTATTACAGATAGCAATTAAAAAATAAACAGCTTTTAAAGCAGACAAAAAAATCTCTTTTCTTACATGTTAGAATATAATCGCACAAGATTACCTGGAAAAACTCAAAACTTTTGCCGAAAGCCCTTTTACTACTTAAAAAGTTATAAACTTATAAAAAACAATGGATAATTTTCACCATGCTGAGTTGCATCCTACAATATTTGTTCAATATATTTATTCAATTATTGTATTATTATTATTATTATTTGTATTTATTATATATTTATTATATTATATTATTTATTAATTTTATTCATTTTATTTTATTTATTTATTCATTATTATATTTCTATATTTTTATTATTATTTATTTGATTATTATTTTTATCTATTTTATTATTATTATTATAATAATATTATATTTTATATTTATTATTTATTATTATTATTATTATATTATTATTTTATTATTCTTATATATTATTATTATTTTATTATTTTTATATTTATTATTATATTATTTATTTATTATCATTATTATTATTATTACTTATTATTATTATTAATGATAATAAATTCTTTTGTTATCTGAATGTTATTTTTATTTTTTATAATATGTTTATCGTAAATATTATTTTGTATTTATTTCATTAATTTATTATTAATATTCTATATAATTAAATTATAATATTACATATTATTTATTATTTTATTATTATATATATTATTAATTATTATTTATTAGTATTATGTATTATTATTATTTTATTATTAGTTTTTTTTATTGTTTATTATTATTATTATATTTTATTATTATATATTTTATTTTTATTACTTATTATTATTATTACATGATGCTCGTTTGACAAGATGATCAATGGACCATGACTATTGAGTAAAATGGAACAACTACATTGAGAGAGAAATTACAATTTTTTAAAAATACTTTAAAGGAAGACTATGTCAATTCGTTAACTTAAGCGAACATTCGTTCACACTTCAAGCATCAGTATGGCGTTTGTACCAGGAGAATTCTGACCGTTTTCTTAATTACCATTAACTAATGTCTGTCATACTCACTACATCTTTTCGTCTCTCTTGCTGATGATACTTATCCTAATGCAAAGAAATGTCCGAGTTTCTGGCTTGCATAAGCAGTAACACATACAAAAATAATGAAATGGATTAATCTTAAAAAATGTCTAGTATTAAAAAACATCTCAACTTTATTTTAGAACAAATTAGTTGACATTTTCAATATCAAAATAACAGTGGACACGCATAAGGGACTTTAAATGTAAAATTTGGGAATAATAGTATAAATTTATAATATAATCGGTAGAAAACTGACACTTAAAGAACTGTAGCAACTAGTTAGCAGACTGGCTAGATAAATGTACACCACTATGTATTCTATGTGCTTTCCTATCGTATGACGCGCACGAACTCAGTATTCTCCTGATAAAGTTGTAATTTCAAGGGCACTTTATTACCTATCACTAGACAATACAAGGGACTTCAGTCACACATAAATTGTTCAAAAAACTTAAAGATATTGCAGTTAAAGACTTACTAAATATATAAATAAAGAAGAAGAAAACTACAATAAAAAAATAAGCATAACAATGCCTGCGGCTTCTTGCTAGCAAACTTTCAATCAAACCAAGCAAGGGGCGAGCTTCGAATAATTCTACGGACAATTAAGTACTTACATAATGATCCCTTCTGTAAGACTAAAGAATAATCATTTCGTCACTACAAGAGCCTAAACCTTAGTAACCCTCAATGCCACAGCGAATAATTTAAAACCGGACTCATATTAAGTTTTCACCAAAAAAAATAAAAATATATATATCTAATAAATACTAATAAATAACAAGTTTTAAGCCAGAATTTTAACCTTTTGGGTAACTATTTAATAGCTATCTATCTGATATTATTTATCTATTATTTATTATTATTATTATATATATTATTATTATTATTATTAATTATATTCGTTTTATTATTATTATTTATTATTATTCTTATTTATCTTTAATTATTATATATTGATTCATTATTATTTATATTTATTATTATATACATTACCATTATTATTATTATTATTATTTTATTTTATTTTTATAATATTATTATTATTATTAATTATATTTATTATTATCTATTATTATCTTTTATTCATTTATATTATTATTATTTAGTTATTATCCTTTTTGTCCAATTTTAATCCCAATATTTTCCCCATATTATACTTACTTATTCTATTATACTTATTATTACATTATCATTATTTTATTATTATTATATTATTATTATTATTATTATTATTATTATTATTAATATTATTATATTTTATTTTTTATTATATTATTATTATTATTTAATTTGTTATTAGCTAATATTCTGAAAACAATACTTTTAATTATTTTCATTTTTTTACTACTCTACTGTTAAAATTTACTATATTATTATTTAATTATTAAATTTTAATATATTATTATTCATTTTATTATTATTTATTTTATTAATTATTTTATTATTATTTTTAATTTATATTTTATTATTTTAATTTAAATATTTTATCCATAATAATCAACCAATATTGCAAAATTAAAATTAACTTTTTTTATATGCTTAACTGCAATCGTATATTATTTCCTGTATTTTTTTGCTTTATTTTATATATTCATTTTTTATTTATTTTTATCATTCTATTTCCAATGATAAATTTATATTTTATTTGATTACTTATCCAATTAAGATTATTATTTTTGTTTCTCATTTATGTATTTACGTATCTATTTGTTATTAGTCACAGATAAAATTTAACCGCATTGATAAATTATAATTAGATATTATGAGTTATAATTTTGGTTTAATATCTTATGTTTTATGATATATTCACTATTTATACGGTTGATTGTTTTATTTTGCTAATATTATTTATTCTAACTGTGTTAAAACTGTTTTTGGGGTTACATGAAGCTCAATCTATTAGATTACTTACTTATTTAGATTACTTATTTTTATTTTGGGCCCACCCAAAGAACCACCCACCATTGTGTTGAAACAATTGTAAAGAAAAGAGAGTACCTAAAAAGTATTTGTATATTGATTTAAAACTTGTATGTTTAAACATGCCTTCAAATTAATTTAAGTTAGATCTAAGGAATAAGAATTTTTTGCATTTTAAATGTAAGTCTATATATATTTCTTTTATTTATTTTTATAATTATTATCATCGATACTATTCTAATAAAACCCTTTATTATTATTACTATTATTATTATTATTATTTTATTATTTATTTTATTATTAACTTATTATTATTTATTATAGTATTCTATTATTATTATTATTTATTTATTATTAATTATTTTCTTATATTATTATTGATTGATTATATATAATTATCCCCATGTACTTATTATTCATATTTAACTCTCATTATGATTTTTATTATTCATATTAGTTTATAATTTATGTATTTATTATATCTTATTTTCTATTATCTATTATTATTATTCATTATTATTATTATCTATTATTAATTATTATTATTATATTATTATTATTATTATTCTATTGAATTAAATATTATTATTCATTATTATATTATTATTGTATCAATATTATTATTATTATTATTATATATTATTATTATTATTGTTTATTATTATTATTATTCATTATTAGTGTATTACTATTATTATTATCTTATTAATTATTATTATTATATTAATTTGCATTATTTTTAATGAATTACTGTTGATCTTTCCTCTTAAAACTATTAATATTATTATTTTATTATTATTATTACATTAATTATTATCATTTATTATCTCATTTTTATCTATGCTATGTTAACTTTATTATTATTCATGCCAAGTTTTGCAATTATTTGATTGGTTATTATTGTCAATATTTATAGTTCCCTCTGTGTAAAACTGTTTTTGCTTCCCTGAGCAATTTTATTATTCGTATACAGTTATTCCGTTATATTTTAATTACCATATTTTTTATTTTGGCGGACCCACAGAAAAAACCATTGTTGTTTGCTCAGTAGCATTTCAGAAATTGCCTCCATATCTTACAATGAAGTATATGTAATTATTCATCAAAACCTGTATGTGTAAAACTTAATAGTAAATTGCATATCTTTTTCTGAATAAAAGCCATTTATTGAATTTGAATTTTAAGAATTCATTATAATTGATTATTAATTTACATAATGTTCTTAGTAATTGATTGTTCTTAGTAGAAAGTATTATTATAAACTATATAATTATTTGCATGAGTGTTTTTTTAATATCCTAAAATTATTAATTGATAATTATTATTAATTATGATAACTTTTATCAAGGCTGTAACTTTTCCGTGTTATACCTTCTAAAGATTTAAGTCGTAATCCTTTCTGCCTTACGCGAACATGAAGATGTAAATTTGGGCGGCGGCATAAGTTGGCTCCTGCCTGTTAAAAGAATGTTGTGCGGATACTGCAAATCCTTTGTCCTTTAGTATAATTGAAATTAAATATATGTGTAATAATATATAATTATAAATGTATTATAAGAAAAAGTAATTTAAAATTTAATTATATTTATATATATTAGTAACTATAATTTATAAATAATTATAATAAATATGTAATAAATTATAAATAATAAGAAAATATAGTCTCATTGGTTGGAATTAGACCCTTACATGAAATTTGCCGACTTTGAGTGAAATATAGTCTATCCATAGCTACAATGAAGTTTGAAAGTAGAGTTTGCGATTGTTAAATTTATTAGTGGGTCTATGTACGAGTGACGGTAGTGATGGTCAGTCGGGGAGATGAAATGTTAATTGGGTCTGGAGGGGTTAATGAGAGTCAATTTCGTTTTATTAATTAGCCTTGTTAAGGGCAGCGTTTTAATGAGATATAATCCTATTCTTACCATTGACTTCTCTCGATTAATCCGCTACAACTGCTCTTCTCTTTCTGAGAGGTAAGGATCGGTCTATCGGTTTTGTTTTTTAATTCGGAATATGATTTCCGGATGGCTATATTTAATTAACAACAAAACGTTACTATAATACAGCGTCTATCCTTTTGAATTCTAAAGGGATAAAGACCTCAAAGTGTGAATGTCTTTCATTAAATTACTACTTGTCAACTTCTTTTCTCAGAGAGTTATGGAAGCTACACCTTGCACATCTTTCTAGGTACTGTTTCCAATTGTTTAGTAGTTTTAATAGACGTTAATATATTAATATTAATGGTGTCTTAAAAATATGTCCTGCATCAAATAATTAACTATTCAAATTTTAAAAGGTAATAAGATTTATTATCAGTCTCATCGGTAATAAGTGTCTTTAAATTACTCAAAGCCACAAGTTATAGATAAATCTTAGTGCTCTTTACAAAAGTGACTTTTTTAGTACTTTACCTTGAAAGCTTCCAGTTGTTAGTCAGAAAAATGGAGTAAAAGTAATCTTAACTTCAATGATATATATTAAAAAATAAACTTTAACTGGCTTTATATAATAAATAAATGAATTTATAAAATATCTTTAATAAATTAATAATATATGTTATATTCTCAATTTACATCTTCTTATGTTACAGTCATGATATTCGGTATCATAATCCTACATTCGTGACATTATTTCTTATACTATCATCTATAATCATTACGATCGTCTTCGTAACTATCTTTTGACCTTTATTAGCCAAAGATATTTATCACAGCTCTTTATTTACCATACAATGCAATCCATATCTCTACCTAATTGAAACTAAAAACAAGAACTATTTTATTAATACATTATTGATATTGGAAAGAGTACTATTTGGTTTAGCATTTAGCCAATTGTGGGTCCTTAGCATGCTCAATAGGTACCTCCTCTTGCAATAATTTTGAATTCATGTTATGAATCTCCCTACTTAAACTACGTATAGCTATTTTCCAACGAATCTTTTATTTTAAGAAGTTTCATTTAACAATCGCATGCAAAGAATTACCGCTTCTAACTCCGCTACGGTGGGATTGAGCTATTTGTTATGTAATACTTATTGTTGGAATGAGTGATTAGTATCTCAGATCTTGTGATGTTTATTCGATTAATGCGAAAGGATAAAACTTGAACTGAGTTCAAGTAATTATAATTTAATTAACATATATCAAGTCAATTACAATCTCACCAAAATGATATACTAATAATCTTTATAATAAAATCATCTTAAATAACGTCACACAATTAGAGGGCTTTAAGCAGCTAAAAACCCTAACTAACTTATCTAAAATTTTCTGCTTATTACGAATTAACATCTTTCGATGTTATGAAAGTTACAATATAGATTACAGGACGTACCAAAAAGTTTAAAATGAAATTTATTTAATTGTTTATTAATAAGCAATAAAGCTAAATTTAGCTGTGTTTAAACATTAGAAGAATGCGAATATTACATTTAATCAAGAGATTGTTTAACCTTCCGTTAAACTTTTCTAATTTATACAGGGTGACTAATAAGGGTAAGTAAGTTTTATCCAATAGGCATCTAAATGATTACTCTATCCTGTACAATAGTGCATTCCCTCATCGACTATGACAACGAACATTCTCGAATCAGGTGAAAGGGTACACATAATATATCAAATAAGTCTGAGAGATAATGTAATAAGTTATATGAAGGAGAGTAGTTATGGAATTAGCAAATAGGACAAGTAACCGCAGCTTTGATTCCTTCCTGTTTTCTCTATGACTGAGTGTTTAATTAGCTCGCGCTGTGTCTGACATTGAAAGTGGATGCCACTATAATGTCGAGAACGCTACTGATAGCCTAATCTCTCTTATATTATGATATCATGATGTTAGGAGTTATGGTGAGTGACTTATCTATCCTTACTCTTGCAGGGGCATAAGATTAATAGTACCTTAGCAGGTTTCACTCGAATTCTAGATCAACACATTAATACCTTATTTTATTCATCACCGAGTAATGTCAGAACACATATTGTTCTCAAGTGACATTCTTATGGGGTTTCGGGGGTGCCCATCCACGAGGCGGTGGATGGCCACATTACCTAAGGTTGGCTAAACCGACTATTAAATACACACAGTGATCTTATCGGGTACTAGAGTGAATGTAAAAAGTATTACTATCTTGTTTATTATTATCTTTTTCTATCAACTTAATTGCTTCGTTTATGTTAGTTGAATTTGCTAACAGCGAGCTTAGGTGTCTTTCTTGTTTGTAGGAATATGGATTAGAATAGAATGTACTCTGTAATGTAATGGTCCCACATAGCTTGCTTATACGTTGAATATTAATCATTCTACAGTGAGTGCCGCCTAATCATCTTGACACATACGTAAATTAATACCGTAAGGAAGATAGCCATTTTTTTTGGATACTTCCTACTGCTCTATGCCTGCCTGTTCCCTGACATAGTTAACAAGCTCTTTATTCCTGGCAGTGCGAACAGTCTACTATTCCTTTTAGTATTATTCTATATTATAATATCTGAAAGTAAGTTTCATGTTTACTTCAGTTTATACTAGGAGAAATATAGTTCGCATGCACTGTCCTATCATTATCACCGCCATGGTTGCTTTATCTATGGGAGTTAGCAGGTTTAATAATTTTTCAATGGCTCTTCTTCTTTAAAGAATAGAACATAATCAATCTTCACCTTAGTCAACCCATCAATTGTCAACCCTCAACAATACTCCTTCAATCTCTTCCGTCTAGGGATTTGTCTTAATCACGAATCTCATTCGGGCCAGCATATTGTAAAGGAATATGCTTTAAAGGATTATCTAATCCTGTTCTTATGTTTTATAAGTATCGATTAGAAATAAGTAACATATGTTCCCGCCCAGAAGTATTAAAATAGCTTATCCAACCAATCCCTTAATACAGATATTGTTACGTAGCTGTCGGGATGAGTTATCTGAAACTGATCAATCTCAATTACTTTAGCTATATATAGGTCTATATGCTACTCTGCTTAATATTCCAGCATGTGTGAGTTATCAGGTCCTCGATATCGTTAATTTTCACTATTATAGCTTACATTATTGAATTCTTGCGTTTAAACACTATCACATACACCATAGAATATTATAGTGGCGTCATTAAC
Source organism: Trachelipus rathkii (assembly GCA_015478945.1). NCBI lineage: Eukaryota > Metazoa > Arthropoda > Malacostraca > Isopoda > Trachelipodidae > Trachelipus > Trachelipus rathkii. The sequence goes on from JABUQX010005991.1 coordinate 26,034, forward strand.
AGGTTAATCTATTTCCTCACATTTATTGCTTTTTTTTTGAACAGAATAATGACTTTCAACGTGTACTAACAATATAGATTTCCCTACATTAATCCTAATTAATTCTGGGCGCCTCTGGTCCTTAATGCAAGAAAAATTTGGCTAAGATGGTGATGAACTACTATTCTCAATATTTATGCCTGAATATATAAGCTGTGATAGAATTTGTATTAAAGTAGACAGCTTAAACACGCCGTCTTAACGTTAGGTTAAAACTTTCCACATAGAATCTGATATATAAGCTAGATATTTAAATATTGTCATTTTAAGTGAAACACAAACCATACACATATGCTTCTTTAATTGACTGAATTAACCTTTATATAAAATAATTAATTTTATTAATTAATATAATGTTGGTTTGTTTATGTTAATGGAATATAGTAATAAATTTGAAATGACTATTACTTGGATTTACTCGATATATTATGCTGAGACATAAATAGGATACTTATAGTGATCTGACTAAATATAGTGTTAGTACTTAATAAATATTTTCTGAAAGAGTTTCATATGTAATCGAATAAAATGTTAACATTAACTAAATAAAAAAATACTTATCCATTTTGTAATAATATTATATGATCATATTTTATAAATTGATTCCTTTTCTCTATAATATAATTATATAGTTATCTTACGTTCGAAGAAGAAGTTCCTCTGATCTAAGTATTCTTGGTAATAATTCATAAGAATCCTCCTTTGTTATATATCACTCTGGCTTATCATTGTTGTTAAATAGTACAGAATTAATCTTATGCCCTAATAATAATGGTATAAATCATCATGAAAAGTGTATCGTGATTTGCTTATTAATAAATTTTTTTTATCAGTATTTAAATAATTTTAGTTGTCAAATATACTTATATCATAAAATAAATATCATATTATCCAATACCATATGTAAATATAGAATAGGGAAGAGAAATATTTATCCACTAATAATATTATCACAACATCTATCTTCTCAGATCAAGAGAAATAAATAATAAATTGGTGTAATAATTGGAAATAATATAGTTACAATCCTTGTTTTTCTATTAAGTTACTCTCTTAGCTAAACTAATATAATTATATCCGTATCTCTCTAAAATCACGAACTTCGGGGATTTAGATTAAGTCTTTAAGTGAATCTTTATAACTCTCCTGGCGGCTCCTCTAAATACCAATCAGTTAATTTTGCTTTGGGATCCTAAGTTGAGTATTATATTTCTAAACTTTTATTTTCTTTAATTTATATATTTGATTTAATAATAATAATAGTGCTTCTAGCCCTAAAATATTAATTATTACTACTAGAACTTACCCCAGTTCTATCAGTTCTTCCAAAAATGCCTCAATCATAAAAAAGGTATAAAATAATTTCTTTTATCTTTTGAGCTATAATATCTTTACTATATACATATATATATATATAATATATTTCTTGAAAGCTGGCAACTCTGCATTAAAGTCCTGTTCAGGGTATTAAAGTAGTAATACCACGTGGTTTGATTTTATATTTATTTTATTTTGTTTTGCTTTATTTAGCCTACCATGTTTTCATATGTATATTATTTTCTATATATTCATTTAGCTATATGCTACTTTTCTTTTATATTTATTTTAGCATTTAAATACAGTTTTAAACAAAAAATATTGGTAAAAATATTTGTTGTAGTACCGATGCTAAGCAGCTAATATGCCACGACTATGTATAAATAAAAATAAAAAAAATACGGATGCATGGATGATATCAAATAGCCTATTTAATATTTAAATCATACCATTTCTGTGAATATATTACGTACTGTTTTGATTATCCTAATGATCAGCGTTCTTCTGATATGAATTTTTTGTGAATAATGAATTAGAATGATATCGCCTCTCTATCAACTCAGCGCGTGTGATGCCCAAGCAGATTAGAAATAAAATACAGTAAGAAGCCACATGGGCTTATGGAGACTGTCCTGGTCAAGCCAATTGAACCATTCACCAGTAATTATGTTGCTAAGTTGACGCAATTTACGTAACTATTGTATTAAAACTAAACTTCTAATTTACAAAATTAGTTTAAAAAAATTCTTTAGTTTTTTTTATCATTTCACTTACATTTAAAAGTTATATAGGTACCGTATATATATGTTGAAAAAAAAAAATTAATGCTCTAGAGGAAAAAAGTTGGCTAATTTAATTTTTGGTAATTGTTACCCAGAGGGTTGTCACCCCCGATTTTATGAAAATCGCAAGATATACTCTAAAAAAATAATAATGAAAATAGTGGAAAACGAAAATTGTCGCTCTCTTTAGGAAAAAAGTTACAGCCTTCAAAGTTGTTAAAAAATCCCATAGACTTTTCAACAGGGTTGGGGATTTTTGGATTTTTTGAGAAAAAATCAAATTTTGGATTTTTGGATTTTTTGATTTTGTTTGGGAATGCAGTGTAAAAAATAGCAATTTGTACACAATTTTTTTTGAAGTCGATTAAAGGTGTTAGTTTTTAACCCTAGGCCCTATATCTGAGTTTCAAAACTTAAATAGGGCTTATAGTCTATAACACAATGAAACCGCAAAAAAAATATTAAAGTTTTAAGAAATGATAATATATCTGACATCAGAAATAAAAGAATCATGTTGAAACATGATCCTTTTGTTGACAATAGTGATAGTGTAGAAATTTGAACAGAGTAGCCTTGCTATATGATATTATTATTCTAATTTTTTTTTACTATTAATTAATCATTTAAATAATCCAAATAATTAAAAAAATATATATTAAAAGCAAAAAATGCAAATAAGTCCAAAAATCATGATTTTTTGGAGCAAAGAATCAAGTGAAAAAATCACCTGAAAAAATCAATTGATTTTTTCCCGTGGCCATCCCGGCTTCTTCAATATTGATCGACTTCCATGGCTTTTGCTTTAATTTTTGCTGCATGTGAGTTATTATATAGTTTTTGTTATTCTATTATAAGAAAATAAAATATATTTTAAGTAAATAAATAAAAATCAATTATTATGTCACGAGGTTAATTAATGTTTTATTATGCTAAGAACTTTTCAAAAGCCAATTTTGTTGAGAGTCGCTAATTTTTTCGAAAAGAGATTGCCGATAGTTATTTTCCCTGTTCGTGCTATTTATTATTTTTTTAGAGTAGCTATATCTTGTTAAATTTTCAAAAAAGAAAAATTTTCGTTTTTTTTTTTATATAAATCCCTAATGGAGGTTTTTAATAACTTTGAATGCTGTTATACTTTTTCCTAGGGAGTAGCGACGATTTTCGTTTTCATATTCTATATTATTATTTTTTTTAGAGGTATGTCCTGTGATCTTTCATAAAAATCGGGGGTGACAACCCTCATGGTGTAAATTACCTAATTTTTTTTGAGGATAATCTATGCATTGTTTTTTCCGATTTTATTTGCTAATTATATAATAATATAATACAACTTTCAATATTTTTCATTTTTTTTTTACAAATTAGCTCGTTCGGAAATGAATTTCATTTCATATAGTTAATTCAAAAAAAAAATTGTTTTACACAACAATAAAAAAAAAAAAAAAAAAATTAATGCTCCATCTAAAATGATATAGCTATGATATTTTATGGAATATGACTATACATTAATTGCGTAAATGTAGTGTATACCTATTATCCAAATGAAAAGTTTAAATAGAAATGGGTAATAATAATGTAGGGGTGTCACCCCCGATTTTATTAAAATCAGAGGATATACTCTAAAAAAATAATAACCGAAAATGAAAAAATTGTGGCTCTCATAGAAGAAAAAGTTAGTACTCTCAAAGTTGTTAAAACTTCCATAGATTTTTCATTGTTTTTGATCCATAAGGGTTAGGTCTCATTTCAGGCCCTCTACGTTCAGGTTATGATAATTTTTGTTAAGGTACTATAACAGCTGAGTGAGCTAACCACAGAGAAAATGTAAGGTAGAGATTACAAATCTTATCATAACGCGTGAACACTAGGAATGGCTTAGAAAACGTGCACTTAGGGCCAACTAATTTTTTTTATAAGAAAGCTTAGGCCTATAGGAAAATTTAAACTTTGAGAGGCTCTAACTTTTTTTTCTGAATAGTCTTTTTAAAACATTTCTGTTTTTTTAATGTTGTCATTATTATTTTTTAAAAGTATATTAAAATATATAGTATATATTATATATATATATATATATATATATATATATATATATATATAATATATATATATATATATATTATATAATATATTATATATATATATATAGTTAATAAATAATTTTAATATGGTGAATATGGTGGTAAATAATATTAATAATAGTGAAAATATAAATTATATAACAAACATACTAATAGTAAATAACAAGTGATTATGTTGATAAATGATAAATAATATATGTAATATTAGTTAATGAAAAATTTTATATAGTGAATAGTGGTTTAATTTTAATATAGGTGAAAGAGGTGCCTTGCTGTCAAATGAATATTGTAAATATTAAAACATGTGCAGTGTAGTGCATGAGTAGTGATAACGTAGTAATTGAGAGTGAGAGTATTAATATCAAGTAGTATATTTATTGACATAATTTATGGTTGGTGTATTATATGTAAGTATGTTTATATATGTATTTATGTATTATTATTTTTGTTATTTTTTAGAGAAAATATATTTATTTATTTATATAAAAAAAAAAGCAAACACCCGATAAGCTCAGTGTTAGAGCACTCGCCAAACAAAGCGAGGTCCCAGGTTCAAACCACTGGTCCGGTGTGGAGATGTGAGCTATTCTTCCTTGGGCTGGCTTCGCCTGACTCGGAGTAAGGTGAGTACACCTGTCCCTCCTTGATTAGGGCTCTGCCCGTAAGATGGTGTTTATCTCTGGTAAAAAAAAAAAAAAAAAAAATAATAACGTATATATATTATAGCGTCGGGCGGGTGACCAGGCCCGCCTCTTTAGAAGGGGTGATTCGGTCCACTCTAATAAAATAAAAATAATTAAGAACAAAAAAAAAAATTTCGCATCATTTTAATAGCCACGCGGTAGTGCTACAAGTTTTATTTAGATCATATTAAATTCTAGAAAGTTTTTATACTTTTCAAAAATTTTTGAAACGCATGTTACAAAATTCCTCAATAAGAACTTTCACTTTTGTAAAAATGTGAGTTTTTTTAACTTCGTTAAAAAATGAAAAATGTGTGGACGTTTAATTATTTTTTTCAGTGATACACTCGAGTATGGTTAGCTTTAAACTGGCAAGTAAATTTTGATCCACGCAGTTAGTGGCATAAAAAAACGGGGCCTAGATTGGTCCGATTCACCCCGCGTAAAAATTGATGGTGGGGGTGGCTCGGACCACCATTGTTCTTCTTTATTGTTACGTATTTATTTATTGACATTTTTATTACGTCTAGATAAATTTAAATGTAATAAAAAGTTACTTATATTAAGTGAAATATTTTTTTAAAAAATGAAACATTTTAATAAAGAAAAACGAGTTCAAAAAAGTGTCAAAATTTTTGGGGGGAAGGGGTGAATCGGAGCACCTTATTATTATTCGTATTTTATTTATATCTATTGAACATTTTATAACTTATTACGAAATTTTAATATGATAAATATTCCTTATATTAATAAAAATTAAAATGTAAAATGAATTATACATAAAAGACGAATATAAACAGATGGTCCGAGCACCTCTCAATGTGGTCCCGCTTCTTCACCCCTCCACGGTCAGGTTGACTCGGCGTTATTCAAACTTTAATAAAACTTTTTATTATTAGACACTTCACATATGTATTTTTTTGTATGCTTGCCCGACTATAGGCCGGATTTACATAACAAAAATTTTCCAAAAAGTGCAGTTAGGGAGGTCGGAGACCAAGTTGTACCTAAGTGGTCCACGTACCCCGCCCGCACGCTATACTATATAGTACTATATATACTATATAATATATAGTATAGTATATATTAATCTATATATATATACTATATAGATATATTCAATGTTGCACCGATCGCAAAAATTTTCGCTCTCGAGATAGCCGAACTGAATACAAGTACTGCGACAATTTTTTTCACTTACGATACAGATACCATATTTTTGCCGATACCGTATACCGATACTTTTACTGCTCTTTAAATATGGCCTATATATATATAATATAATATATATATATATATATATATATATATATATATTATATAATATATATATATATATAAGATATATATATATATATATTATATAATAATAGTATACATATATATATATCGAAGCACTGGTTAATGGAACATACTATTCTCTACAACTCGCGGGTCCAATCCATGACTTGCTTCTGCGATTTAAGATTCATCACTTTATTAAAAATAAAATAATTTTAAAAATTATATATATATATAATATATATAAATATATAATATATATATATATATATATATATATATATATATTATATAAATAATATATATATATAGGCCGTTTCTTTTTTTGTAATTTTGTGCTGTACGAATCGTAACGAAAGTGCTTCAAGTTTGCGTCTCGTTTTTTGTCAAACTTACCCGAAAAATCACAAGAAATGCTCACCAAACATGTATAAGTAATTTCCTTAATTCAGTAAATTTGCTATTTTCCGTGCTTGCGATTCAAGCACAGCTTACGAAAAATGTAAACAAAACAGAATGGCGCTGGTGTCACTAAAATTGGTGAAGGGTTTTGTTCATAAAAATCAGTCTTGTGTAAATCTAATATCGTTCCAAATGGATAACTCGCAGTGCACAAATAAGTTGATCTTATTTGGTAATATAAAGATCATTTTGTTATTTTTTATTTCTGTTATTCAAATCAACGTGCTCCGTCACAACAGCTGATTCGAATTGTTTAAAAACAAAAAGTAAGCCTTAGGACGAAATCGCGGTCGTTTAAACACATCGTTCACACACTGAAGTTTTGAATTTGAATTCCCTGACTTTCCCTAACAAAATACCCGCAAATTTTCCCTGACCAGCCGTGTTTGTTATTTTTGGCGAATAAATATTATTCATCATTATTGTAGTCGAATTATTCAGTGTTATGTTATGAAATATTGATTTCTACTTCAAATTATTCATGATCATGGATGATTTAAAACATTTTTTTTAGTATGACCTATATCTTCCCATAGCCGTCCAACGCACTTCATTTTTATTCCCATATAAAGTTGTCGTTTTTTAAAGTATAGATTAAATTTAAGGCTTCGCTTTTCTTGGTTGACTGTACTTTGCAGTGAGACACTAGAAAAAGTTCCAAAATGGAAGATGTTGGTTACTTTTTTCTTCTCAAGCATCGCTGAATTTTTGATTTTATATGCGTCTACTTCTGTCAAGCTTCCAGTTAACAATATTTCTCTTGCTCTTCAAGTTATTGGGTCTGTTATGGATAATTTTCTTTTTCCAACCTTTTTATTCCAAGAATCTGTGATTCGGTTATTGGAGTACAATGTCTCTAGCAATAAAGCAAATCTTGTTTCTCTTGTTCTGGCTGATGAAGAATTTTAATTCAAGGATCCAATGATGAGAGCCCTGGACAGGCTTGTTACTTCTAAGAGGAGCATCTTCTAATATCTTTTTTGTCATTTTGATAGCACAGTCTGGCATCTGTTTGAATTTAGGATACTACTTCATTCGAAGTGGATTACTTTGAGAAGTTTTTTGTCTGAAATCCAAAGATTAATAATACCTTTTACATCACTCAAATTGTCCTTGTCATGTAAATCTAAATACAAAAAGCTTAGTTGTTGTTGCAGGTAGGCATTTTACTGGACTTAAAGAAATCTTTCCATAGGACTATTTAGTACGAGACATTGTAAAACTGTGAACAGGAATGGACCAATTGGGTCTGACATTTGGAACTTTCGTAAAAAGGATTCACTTCTAAGGAAAGCATTTTTTAAAAAAAGCAGTTTGCATTTTAGAAATACACCTTTGGTTTGAAACAGAAACATTCTGTAATGGTTTGGTGTTGAGAGATTTTCGGCTGTCAACTGCACAAAAATCGAAAATCACTTCGTCAAACCTCAAAAAAAAAAAAAACTCAAAAATAAAAATCCCTAAAAAGAAAAAGATATAGAACGGATTAAGTCATATAGTCATACAGTCTAAAGCACATCCATATACCAATCACTCAATTCGGAAGATGAATTAGAACAACCTCTACCAGATGAATAGGAAGAATAGTAGGGTAATAGTGGACTAAAAAATACGACAGTAAACAGGATATAGAAGTAGATTATGGATGTCTCCTATGATCCGCAATCTTTTTCATTCTACTTATCAGATACATCTCCTCATTGCCAACAATTATACAGTAGGGAAAAAAAATATATCTAAAAAATTAAAAAAGCTTTGGTCCGTGGATCATTCTTCATATGTTTTGAAAATTTAAAATTTCCCGGACTTTTTGGAATTTCCCTGACTCAGCATATCTTAAAACGTTTTCCTGACCTTCCCCGACTGATGTCTTTTCCCTGAACTTCCAGAAAGTTGTGAAACCTGAAACACGAAATTAGTGCTAAAACTGTGTGGAGGCATTTCTTATCGAGCGTAAGCACAAATGACATGACATAAAAACGAAAACTGCCTAAATTAAACTAGCAAAGATTCTATTTATTCATTCTATCGCAAATGCTTCGTATTATTACAATTGATGATTAAAGAAGATAAGACTAAGCAATAGTTCTCATGTAAAGTATTAGTGTTTGCGTACTCTCTATTTTATTCGCAAGATCACTAATACTTTACTTCTGGAACTAAATTTCTTTATTTTTCACTCTCTCCTTTATCATTAAAAACCATGAAAATTGCAGGTCTAAACCGCGCGATACTACAGCCCTTTGTTATTTTGTTTGATTGAAGTTTTTCCATGAAAAAATCACCTTTCTGCCTTAAATTTTCTAGCTGCTTAGCTTTATCACCCTCTATACTTTTTGATAAGACTTGTTACTCGTTTCTCGACACATTGTTATCGCCCAAAACGTACTGCATTTGATGTTCCTCAACTTCTGTTTATGATCCGGCTTCCCGCATTGAGCCTCTTTCCAAAGATCTTAACTTCAATTAGAACCATCTTAAACAAAACTTTCCACAATGCAAGTTCTTATATGTTTTATTGAACATACAACTCAATTTGGCCATTTCGTTAAGATAAAGAAAGCATCCCCCATGAACTTGAGGTCACACATCTTTTACAAATATAAATGTGACAACTGTAACATCGACATGTAGTCAAATTTTGCCTACAACTAAAGATGAATCCTTCAACAACATGGGCATTGTCCTTTCGAACTATATCTCACCCATCTCTCAACCAGAGAATTTAGCTGTCAGAGATCGCTGTGACCTCTATAGGCACCGTAAATTCTTGTGGATTATTCTCCATTCTCAAAGATGCCATTATACCATTTAAGAACTTAAAAATTTGGAATCTTTTATATAAAAACACCTTAAACTATACTTTAATATACAATAAGACTATCTTTGGCACTTCCCGCATTGCCTTACTAATTGCCTGATTTCGTGCAAAAACGAACACAATTTCTTGCGAGGTTTTACTTTTGTTTTGCAAACAATTAAAATCAGCTGTTGTGACAGAGCTTGTCGATGTTCGGAAAACAATATAAATACAAACAAATGATTTATATTACAGAAAAATTGATCCTAAACTATTGTGATGGAGTTGATCGATGTTGGAAGAAATTAGATTTAAAAGCTGATTTATGACGAAATATTCGTTCAATTCAAAACGGGCCTACCACCCTGTCATTTTTTTTTTGGTTTCATACATTTTCGTAATAAAGGTGCTAAATTCCGCAATCACATGAAAGAAGGTACCACCTTATTAGAATAAGGAAATTTCTACGTTCTCGGTAAGCATTTTTAAACGATTGTTGCGCTGTTTAACAAAACGGAACCGCAACTCGAGCATTTCTTAAGTTCGTAAGCACAAATGCAAAACCGAAAACGCCTATATATAAACATAGAGAAGGTCAGATAGATAGGGACTCAAGAAAAATTCGGATATATGATATATATAGTATATATATATAATATATATTATTATATAGTATTAATATATATATATATATATATATATAATATTATAATAATATATGAATATTAATATATAGTATTAATATATATATATAGGTATATTATAGTATAATATATATATATATATATATATTATTATATGATATAATATAATGATATATAATATGATATATATTATATATATCAATATATATTATATATATATATATATATAATGCCAAATTAACAAAGAAGAATATTTGAACTTTAATTTCTATGAAAGTGGTGAAGCTACCCTTTGTCGAATTGTCCGAGTCATTGAAGAATTTTAAATGCTCTTCGGCTGATATGCAATGTCGCTTGAAAAACCCTTCTTAGTCAAATCTAGTTTTTCCAATGAATGGTGTTGATAGCTCAAAACCTTTCAACTACCAACACCACCCTTCAGCAATGAGGGACATGGTACTGTGATATATATATATATATATCATATAGTATATATATATATATAATATATATATAATAATATATATATATATATATATTATATATATATAATATGCGAAATCTAATTTAAATCGATCCAAAATACTCAAAGCCTAGAAGGTTATCGGCAAAATTTAACTGATCCCGGATACTACTACTCACAAAATTCGCCGAATACCCGATACGGGATACCTCAAAAATCGACGATACCGATACCGATCCATGGCTATCTGGGCGGCATCCTATTATATAGTATATAAGTATATAGAAATTAATTATAGAGTATATATACGTATATATATATATAGTAATGATATATATATTATAATATATATATATATATATATTATATATATATACAGTAATGATAAATATATACTATAATATATATATATATACTATATATAATTAATTATATATATAATATATACTTATAATAATACTATAATATATATATATAATATATATATATATCATATTATATATTATAATATAATATATAGCTAATATAGCATATATATAATATATATATATTATATACTATATATATATATATATATATTCTATATAAATATATATTATATATAATTTAATATATAGATAGATATATAAATTATATTATTTCCTAAATTAATGACTGTTTTAATTTTTTTTTATATAAGCAAAAATTAATGACATTTTTTAAAATAACTTTTGAATGAAGCTGTAACTTTTTATCTAAAGAGAGAAAATGATTTTCCTTTTCATTATTATTTTTTTAGAGTAACCTATATCCTGTGATTTTTAGGAAAAAATTGAGGTGACACCCTCTGCACTACTATTACTTCTAAAAATGAGATATTTTTAATTTGTAGGGATTAAAGAAGTTTTAAAAGTAAATTAATTTTTTTTCTGGTATCATTATAGAGAATGTAAGTCTCCTTAAGCAGCTATTCATCAGATAAGAAAAAATGTCTTGTTGTATGGTCAATAAGCTTTTTGGTAAAATGTCCGGAAACAATGTGCAGAACTTACTGTTTCACACTTGACTCCAAATTTCTCCAACATCTGCATTCCCTTTCACTAATATTCCGGTTTTCAATGTATTGGTAATATGTCCTGCTTCAGGTAATCTTACACATATTAATTATTTAATTTTTTCCGATGGTCATAACTTTATCAGATATCTTTGTTACCATATATACTATAAATGACACAGACCACAAATGACCAGGGCCCGCTCTTTAGCCGGGGTGAATCGGTCCACTCTAAATAAATATAAAAAAACAAAAAATAAAATTTCGTCTTCATTTTATAGCCATGCGGTACGGTAGTACTACAATTTTATTTAGATCATATTTTAATTTCTAGAAAGAGTTTGTTTATATAATTTAAAAATTCGAAACACTTCCGGTGAAAATTGGAGGTCAAAATTCATCTGAATATTCCAAAGGGGCTAGTGTACTATGCAGGCCCTAAAAAAAAAATGTGATCGATTTTAATTATTTTTTCAGTGATACACTATGTTAGCTTTAAACTGGCAGAGTAAAATTTTTGATCTCAACAGTATTAGTGGCAAAATCGAGGGCCTAACTTGGTCCGATTCACTCCCGCGTAAAAATTGATGAGGGTGGCTCGGACCACCAGTTGTTTTTCGTCATTTTACGTATTAGTAGATTATTGACATTTTTATTACGTAACATTAATTTAAAGTGTAATAAAAAGTTACCTTATATTAAGTGAAATTTTTTTGTAAAGAAATGAAAATTTAATAACAAAAAACGAGTAAAAAAAACGAGTTCAAAATTTTTGGGCGGAGGAGGGGTGAATCGACCACCTTATTTATATGCGTATTTTAATGTATCTTATTGACATTTTTATTACTTATTACCAATTTTAATCCCTGAATAAATAATTATATATTTAAAGTAAAAATTAAATAGTAAAATTAAATATACGTAAAAGACGAATTTAACAGATGGTCCGAGTCAAACCCCTCAAATGGTGGCCGATACACCCTTCCGACGTGGCTGACCGCGGTTAATTCAATACTTTAATAAAACTTTATTATTAGAATTACATTTTTTATTTTTTTGTGTGCTTATGCCCGACTAAAGGGGCCTGATTTACAAAAAAAAAAATTTTTCCAAAAAAGTGTGCATTAGGGGAGAGTCGGGAGATCAAAGTTATCCTAAAGTGGTCCAAGTCACCTCGCCCGACTCTATAATAATATATATTTATATAGTATATATATATATATATATAAAAATATTATAATGTTATATAATATATATATTATAGTATATATAATATATATACTAAATATATATATATATAGATCGAACACATAAGGAGTGATTTGCTTTGGCTAAATTTGATATGAAATATTTAAAAAAACTAATATTTTTTAAAATTATAGTAGCCGACGGGGTAAGAGTCGAAAGGTTCAACTACGGGGTAAGAAAGGAAACCATACTTTTAACTTGAAGGAAACATGATATTTGAAAAGTTAAACCTGGGTTTGTTAGCTCATTTCTTATACTAATAAATATATTATTATCATCTAACTCTGATATACCATGCAAAAGTAGTGCCTGACAAAGTAGCATGCTATAGAAATGGAGGGGGAAAATCTCGATTTCAACTCTGACATTTTTATAAGGAATAAGGGTGTATCAGAAAATAACTAATGAATTTTTGAAAACAAACCGGGCAAAATTGAAAGCTTGGTACCCCAATTGACCACAATTAAACACGAGCTTTGAGTTTCTAGTTACACCTCCCAACAAAAAAATTTGGGGATAATGGGGGATAATCGACCCCCCTGAAAAATTTTTTTTTGGGGTAAGAATGGAATGGTATTTGTTACATTTTATCCTTGCCCATTTTTTCCCTCCAAAAATTTTAAAACATTATAATATAATATATATACATTATATATATATTTATGTATTATATACCCTAACTGTGTACATTTTATTGTTGAACACAACATGACATTGCTTTTCCATATTTTTTCCCCTATATTTCATTCTCACCCCCAAACAAAATTTTTTTGGGTAAGAAGATGGAGATGGTATTTATTCCATAGGGGTAAGACTGGAAAATGTATTTTTCCCTTTAGAAACAAAATAATCAATTTTATAGGATGGATGTATAATATATATGTATATATACTAGTCAAATTAGCAATTATTTTGCCAATAAAGTGCTTTTCCATTCTTCCCCCTTGTGTTTCATTCTTACCCCAAATGGAAGAAAAAATGGAAAGCAGCTTTTAGTCCAATAACTTTTTTTTAGAGAATAGTAGAAGATAAAATTTTACAGTCAATATAGAGCATCATTGGACCTAATATTTCAATGTGTATTTACATAAATCAGATAACGATTATAGCAAGTTAGTGATATGACCTTAAAAGTCAAATCCTTCCATTCTTACCCCGTCGGCATATTATTATTTACTAGTTATTATATAATATATATATGATATATATATATATATATATATATATTATATATATAGTAAATTATATCTAAACGAATAGCTGTATACATATATGTCTAAAGCTGTAGTTCTCGTATTATTATTCTATAGTTTTAAGAATTGTTACAATAGTTTCTGAAAAATTTTTCCAAGCTTCAAAAAATTTTCTAACGTTTTTAATCGAGTAATCATTAATATTTTAAGAAAAATTGTTTAAAATATAAGTTAAGTTAACTTCCAGAAGCTTGCCACTAAAGAATTTTCTTAAAAAAATTTACTTAGAACTTAACTCTACAAAGTTCCAATCTTTTTGAAACTTAGAAAATTTTTTCACAAGAAAATATACACTGCATTCAAATCTAGATATGTACGACACTTCAAAAAAAATGAATCAAAGATTCAGTTTATGGCACTTCAAAATATTTTATGCAGTTTTATATTGAGTAAAAATAAAACATGAAAAACATGATTATAATAAAAATTGCGTATTAGAAAATTAATGACCTATGTGTAGATAGAAACACTAGACTAAAGAGATAAATTGGGATCTGAGCCAGAGCTGAGCAATTTTAAAATGCTGGGACCGAAACCCAGATCTGGTATTAATTGTTTAGAGAATAGCTGAGCCGGAGCCAGCTAGATTTAAATGAGTGGAGCCTGAAGTTAGAGCTGGCAAACAAAAAATTATTCGGCACCCGCAGCCCTACCCAAGAGGAATATTAACATGGCATGGCCTACTTCAAGAAGTACTGTGAGTTATATGTTACTTACAAATTAAAACATTATCACATTAGAGATAGTAAGATGCCATATGGGCTTATCAAATATTGTCCCATTCCAGCCCTCAGCACATGCAATTTTAAAAGTTAAAAGAATAATACCAAATATTTACCTAGTAGCACCAACATCTAACAAAATCTAATCTGCAAGCTTATTTATTTATCTACAATACACAATCACTAACTCCCAGCATAGTTAAGTATGCATTTTTCTTTTTTCGTATCACAACCAATAACCAAGGCAAGACCCCTATCAAACAAATATGAAATGAAAAGAACAATGCTTACAGTATTTATTACAGTAGGTTATATAATACCCAAGTTATTGACATACCTATCCAACCAATTTTAAAAAGTTGCAAGTGAACTTAGACTAGCTAACATA
>JABUQX010005992.1:10000-12500 GCA_015478945.1 Trachelipus rathkii
TAATGGACATTTTCTCCTGATAATAAATAAGTGACAGTAAAATGCCAAGCGATGAGAAAAGACATTTTAACAAGTACTTTTTATTCCCCTCTCTTTCTGAGTCATCGACTAGAAACATCAAGATGCGAGTGAGAACACCTTCGAAACACTAATAAGGAAACACGAGGTTGATCCAATTCCCTGTCTCAATTAATATAAAGGTTACTAAAGGCAGCTTCAAACATGATCTATCGATTGGAACTTGGTCGCAGCGGGACTATTAGCACAGTGTATTTTGTTTTTTTCCCTCTTCTCACGTCCTGGTGGTTCTATTGCCAAATCCCTTCTTTGGGCTCAAAGGCGAGCTGAAATGTGGGAAACGCTAAAGAGAACGGGAGAAGGAGGTTGATAAGGGGACAGTGGTTTCCTTGTGCTTTTTAATATAGAGGACAACATTAGTTAGAGTAATAGATTTGAGTCAATTTCTCCTGAGGGTATGTATTAAACGGCTCCTCTTAAGTGTGTAATATAGTTCGGATCGTATGAAACTATCTTACATGGTCTAACAACCAAAAGCATGGCATTCACAAGTTCACCCATGATTTTGTTCTGCTGATTGTACTTGCGGTCATTCCTACATGTCCCAGCTTACATGGTTGCATATTCGGTGTATTTATATACTTTCCTCTGTCTCCTTCATTTGATTTTGGCTCTATGTATCAAAAAAATTCATCTAATCCAATAATATTTACGGTACTGATAAATTTATGCGATTTTAAATCCCCTTTGTCAGCTGTGTGAGTAACTATATTATCCGCACTTTTTTAAAGAGAAATTTGTAAAGATTTCAACTAAAATTTGGGAAAGATTATAAACACATGCAACACGCTAATTCTAACTTACAATCATATCTAATAGTAGAGGATTCCCTTCAAACGAAGAAATAGCATATGACAGACAGACCAGACAGACCACTGACAGACACGACATAAACAGACAGACAGACAGACAGACAGGACAGACAGAACAGCCACTAGTATCAGAACTAGACAGACAGGAACAGATCTAGACATTTCCCGAACTAGACAGAAGAGGATTACCGCCGCGAATACACAGTAGCCATGGATGTGGTTGATATTCTACACATTTCCCATAAAGATTGTTGTTTAATTAACGTTGTTTTCAAAATCCGTGTTTTATACTGGAGGTAATTGATTTACCTGTTAGTATCTTTTTATCTCCATCATCTGTATCAGCAAATCTTAATACCATTATCTGGCGGCACAACCATCAACAGTCAGATCAGTATATATATATATAGATATATCCTCAATATCGGTTTATTATATAGTATTATATAGTCCGTAATCCAAACGTAACTATAAACATTCAAACAAACATTATATAACACTATGAGGATTTCTATACACTTATACTACACATTATATACATATATTTACTATCTTTTTTACTATATTATACTCACTAAAGCTTTATAACATTAGAATAAAAAAAATTAAAATCTACATAATATACATAATTAATATAATATATATTCTTTTTTTTTATCTCCATATTATCACTTACTATATATATATATACACTTATATATCATACTTATCCATATATATATTATATATATACTAATAACTATTATGACATATACTATCTTATTACTCTAATTATCTGCCCTACTGGCTTATATACTCTCCACAATACCTATATGTAATATAGGTATGACGTATTACTTATCTATCTATATAGTTATATATTATTTCCGCCTTATTCACTTATTATATGTTTACTATTATATATATATAGTTTATATATACTAAAATATCACTGGTCTGAGATACATATAAAATAATAAAATTAATAAAGTTATTCTAAATAATGTTATGTTTTATTAAAAATACTCAAATTAGCGGTCAAAAGTTAGCGTTCCAATCAAACCTGGCAATTTTCTGAAAAATTCTTTTTTATTTTTATCCGCCTTTTCCTGCCACTCATCTTAAGCGAATCCAGAATCAAGTCTAAATTACACCCTCTCGAAGAAACCTAAATCATCCGAAATCAATTCGAAGAAAATCCAAGATCAATACACCAAGAATCTGAATCAATTCAAATCAAATCCTAACCCGCCATAAATCCAAATCAATCTTAAACATAACCTTAGCCTCTATATTTTATATATTATACCGTACAATTATAACTATCTCCCGGGTAAACCTAATATGCAAAACCACGTAATAAATAATCGATACTACTACTACTTTACTATCGTAGCCACTGACTCATCTACACTACTCTATCACTCATCTTCACTACTAACTTGCCACTACTACGACCTACTACTACTACTATTCTGGGTTTACAATCTGTGTCCGAAAACCACCGATCCTGCTTTAAATATCCTTACTGGGGAAATATCTTCCTCAACACTCTCGTCAAGTTCAGGCTTGTTTTTTGTTTCAGTTTTTTTTTTTGCTGGTTGAGTTTGGGATCTGACTTGATGAGTTAA
>JABUQX010005992.1:17500-22930 GCA_015478945.1 Trachelipus rathkii
ATTATAGTATATATTATGTATATATATAGTATGTATATATAAGTATATTATATATATATATTATATATATATAATTATTATATATTTATATATATATTAATATATAAATATATATATTATATATATATTATATATATATAGTATATATTATGATTTATATACAGTTGCCCACCTCTACTCACAGGCAGAGATGTATTCAAGGAGTTGGTGTTATATGCTAAAAGTTCATCTAACGTAAATTAAAGAGATGAACACTAACCATGGCTTTAAAGTGAGAGAGATTAATTCATCAGGAAACACAGAAAATACAAGAGGATTCCACAGAACAGAGGTGGCAGGAAAGAAGGGAGCATCGCAGAGAACTATTCGGGAGTTACTAATGTCAGCCAAAACTCATTGCTGACACAAGCACACCTCTGGTGCTAACGACGGCGCGTTAAGGTGGTGGTACGTTTCTAAAGTTGGTATTTAGTTCCCTCGAGCACTTTGCCGCAGCAGTACGGGTATAGGAAAAGAATAAAGCATCAACCTTTCATGGCGCAAAGATAGAGGGTTCTAATAAAGTGTTGGAACAGTACAGAACAGTTTTATAATCCTTTTGGGCCTTTGACTCGATCCTATCCAAAAGTCGGGTGAAACCAGAATCCCCACAGATATGAGAGCAGTACTCCATACATGGGCGGATGAGACCCTTGTATAGCTGGAGTAACTGAGAAGAGGAAAAAAAGTTTTGCAGTCAAAACAGAACCAACAGTTTCTTTGAGACCCCCCTAGCAACCGTTGTGATGGGAGGTTTCCAAGACAAGACAATGTTTATACTGTCAACAGGAAAAAAGAGAGAACCGTCCGAAGGAGATGGGAGAAGTTAAAAGGTGTCTTAGCGAGCGGAGTTTGTAGAAGTTGGGTTTTTAAAGAATTGAATGTCACAAGGTTTGAGTACCGATCCCACAGCGGGTAGACCATTGAGAAAATTTTGTCCCAGATCAAGCGGAGAAATAGATCGGAAAACATTAAAAAGAGAGGCAATTCTGAAGTAAAAAAAGGAGCAGAATAAATGAGTTGAAGAAATGAAGGGTCGAGTCATCGGCATATGAAGTGGATAGATTAGATGTGCAGGTGATAGATCTTGAATGAAAAGTATGATAAAGGAGAAGATAAGACAGAACCCTGAGGAAAACCACTCAGCAACGCCTGGAGGAAGAAGAAGTCGCCCCATCACAACAGCCGATATTGAGCGACCTGAAAGAAAAGCTCAGACATAAATAAGTAACCAATAGAGAAGAAGGGAAACCCAAAAGGAGGGGACTTGGGAGAGCAAGTGACGCCGGTGCCATACTCCGGTCAAACATGCTTTGAATATGTCAAGCGCCACCGCGTAAGTCTCGCCGTAGCTTCCTAAGGGCGGAAAAACCATAAATCTGTTGATAGGACAAGTATATCGCCAGTAGACCTCGAGCGACGATAGATACTATATATATATATATATATCATATATATATATATATTATATATTATATATATTATATATATATATATATATATATATTTATATATATTATATATTATATATATATATTTAATATATAATACTCTCTGTCCCAAAAGTAGTTTACTTAATATCCCATGAACGGCATTAAGTAATGTAGCTCCTGCGCTGACGTATACGGTGGATAGCTAGTTATCTAGGCACAAATCCATTCCAGTTTTTTTTAACCAGAATTTATAAAAGTCCCGTGCTTGCACTCCAGTGTTATGTAATGACGTGTGTTCTAACCTCGTTACTTTTTTACACTACATCTTTTTGTGTATGGCGTGTTTTCTATCCTCGTTACGTTTTTGCGATGCAGATAAATATTGAAAACAGCGGTATGCTATCAAATTCTGTGTGAAACCGTAAAGAAGTCTGCCAGCTGGACATTTGCTTCTTTAGAACCAGAAGCTTATGGGGATCGCCACTCTATGGAGAACTATGGTTCTTAAGTGACACAAAGCTTTTAAAGAGGGCAGAGAAAATGTTGAAGACGACCCTCGTTTTGCAAGAGAGACCAATTTCGGTTCAACAAAAGAATGAAGAAATGTGGAAGTTGTTAAAAGCTGTGATGGATAAGAGAGACTGCCGGTTCAGTGTTCAGAGTGATGGCAGAAGATATATTACAGTGTTGGTAAGATTCTACTCTAATTCATAAGAACTTTTAACGAACCCATTGTGCAACATGCGAAAAATTTGTGCCAAACTAGTGCCGAAAGACTTGTCTGTAGAGCAGAAAGCGAACAGAGTCAAAATTTGTCAGATTTATTTGAAAGATTCGAAATGGAACACAAGTTTTTGGATAAAGTTATAACAGGCCATGAATCAGGGGTTTTTGAGTAGGATCATGAAACCTAACGGCAAAGTGCGGAATGGCACAGAAAAAAAATTCTCTGCTCAGTCTGAAAGAAAGCACCGTTTTATGAGCAGAGTCCAAGGTAAAACACTGATTATTGTTTTTCCTCGATCAGAAGCCGTGTGGTATTGTGCACATGAAATTTGTACCTTCAGGACAGACAGTTAATCACGTCTTGGAACGACTTCGAAAAAGAGTTTAGCGAATCAGAACAGACATTGTTGACGATTGGGTGCTGCAATCACGATACGCGGCCATCTTCAACACTGCGATCGTCAATTATAGAATTTCGGGTGAAGAAAAACATCAAGTCTTTCCACATCCCTCTCATGCAGCCCAGATCTATTTTCCGTGCGATTTCTACCTCTTCCCTAATTGAATAAATCAGTTGAATGGTCATGCAATTTGGGAAGATGGAAAAATAAAAAAATACTGTACACGTTAACTAAACACACTGTGTCAGGAAAATGAACTCTCCGGCAGGCTAATATGAATCTTATGGATGAAAGTTGGACCGCTGTTTAACCTCTTTCCAGGAGGGTCATGGGACTTCCGGAAGGGAGATAACTTGTATTTCAAGGTAAGTCAATACGATAATTAAATACGTACCAGTACACTTCTTTTTGGGGACACAACATGTATAGGTATAGATATATATTACTATAATATTATATTGTTGTGTTATATTGACTATATTGTTTATTATTATTGATTTTTATTTTAGTATAATTAGTGGATTATATGTTTGTATGTTTTGTATTGTTGTGGTATATATATATATATAATATTATATTTATGGTGTTGTTTTGTGTGGGTATGATTATTATATATTAGAGTTATATTATATTGGGGTATATAGGTGTGGTATATATTATTGGAGTGGGTAGTTTTGTATGGGTTGAGTATATATAATATAATATATATATATATTCCTTTCTTTCATTATCTTCCTCTTTGACCTCAGATTGGGAATGAGGTGGGCAGCATACTCCCAAAGCAGAATAGTTTAATAGAAGAATATGACGTAAGTCGAAATGAAATCCCCTCATACCCTTAAATGGGAGTCATTCACTGTCAGAAATCCCTCCCCCCTTAGGGTTTCACAACACCAAAACAAACCTCACTGTGGTATCTTATCAATGTAAGGATTCAATTCCTGAGTAAGGCACACGACTACACTCCTCACACCCCCCCCCCTTCCCTTTGTGTCTGTTTGGTTTCTCCTTTCCTTCAGCTCCTATTATGCATCTTTTTTTCAACTCTACAAACCTTACACCCCTTTCCTTTAGACACTATTTTGCTTAATCAATCCAGCCGGTCGTTTAACCCAGCACACTCACCACTATATATTCACTTAACCAACCGTCTATCATCTATCCATTCCAATTGACCGAAATATCTTAATACACTCTCGTTGTTGTCTCGTGGAGGTTTTGGGTTTTTTTGTGTTTGTGGGAGCCTTTCTTCCACCACACAGCTTCCCAACACGTTCATTCCTATTTTTAACAATTCTTCTAAAATCTAACACGCCCCTAAGATTTCCCATCTGAACAGACTACACCTTAGATATTTACCTCTCATTTCACACCAACTTCACTACTATACGTCAACACCGGTAACAACATATTCTCATACAGAATCCTAGCACACTCAAAGCTTACTCCATTTGCATTCACCAAGGATTTAATAGCACTAGCCACCTATATATATATATATATATAATATATATAATATATATATTTATATCATATTGCATATATAATATATATATATATATATATATGTAAAAATTTTAATAAATACTATATAAATTGTAATAAAAATAGGTTTAATATAGCATGAAAAACGTTTTGTTTTTTTGTTCATTTTTAAACAAATTTTGTTTATTATTTTTTTTTCATTATTTTCTTCTCAGTTTAATTTTATTATTAGAGCAGAATTAGATTGGTTGGGCTAGATCGTTCTTTTGGTTCCTTATTAACCATGATCCGACTTATAAAAAAAAAAAGAAAAAAAAAAATTGTGATTTTTTTTTTTATCAAAAGTTGGAAATAAGGATAATTTTTTTTTTACTAAACCGTTTTTTTTTATTTATTCACTTTATTTATTAATTTTTTTTTTTTTTTAAATGCAAAAGAACGTCTTTAAAGGTGAAAATAAAAATGATAAACAATTTAAAAATTTATATGTATGTATATACAGTAAGTATTGGATTTCCTTCGTCATATTTTGTCCTTTATAATTTTGCTCAGTTAAATGGCAGAAATACAGTTCCTAATAATTATTAATTATTTCAATATATATTTTAATTTATATATTCTTTTCCTCTTTTATGTCATTATTATTCATCTCCAGTATTTTATTATTATCCCTGTAATTTCTTTTATGTCTTTTTTTTTCTATCTTCCATTTCCCTTCCGTGTTTTCCTTCTCCGGTTTCTCCGTTGGTTTTCCACTAATAACTTTTGGGGAGAGGGTCAAAGCCATGCTTGAACAACAGGGTTTTAATTTAAATTTTATCTTATGGCTCACATTGTATATACTCACAAGCAGACATAAGCACACACACAAATATATATATATATATATATATATATATTATATATATATATATATATATATAATATAGTATATCGTTATAGATATATAACTATATTATATATATATATATAATATATATATAGTATAATAGTATATATATATATATATCACCACTGTTTTAACAGCAAATAAAGTATATCTAAAATTTTGTGGCTTTGCAAATGGGTATGTTGAAAATATAGAATATGGTTAAAAAACATTACTCTATTGTTGAGAATATTATTTTGAAAAATATTTTGGAGAACGAATTGTACTAAATATTACTAAAAACATGTAACGAAATCTTTGTTGCTTTTTTATTATTTAGTTTCATAAATTTTTCGAGATTTGCAGGCAGAGGATTAGTTTGAATTAGTTTGATTTATTTTGTTCCTTAATAAAGTTGTTGCGATGTAACTCTATCGAAACATTTGTAATTTCTGTTATCGTCAATTAAATAATTATA
>JABUQX010005993.1:0-28445 GCA_015478945.1 Trachelipus rathkii
TATATAGTAGTATATATATATATATATATATAATTAGTATATATATATATATTATATATATATATAAACACGCAGTTTCCTTTTAAAATCGCTTAATACAAATTATTTAATAATAATAATAATAATCAATAATAATATAATAATAATAATATAATAATAATAATAATAATAAGAATAATAATAATAATAAAATAATAATAATAATTAATAATAATAGTAATAATATAATTATAATAAAGCAAGCTATAGCACCCACCAATATGAGTATATCAGTTTTAAGAGTAATGCTCGTAAAACGAGTTTTCATTGGTGCTTACTACAAAGCTTCATATATTCCTCATATAAATATTATGTTATATATAAATATATACTATATTATACTAATAATATATATATATATATATATATATATATATATATAGATATATATATATATATATATATAATAGATATATATAGATATATATATATATATATAATATATATAGTATATATAATACTATATATAATATATATATATTACACGTTAGTTTGACTGGGGCTTTCGCGGGTGATACTGTTATGCCGAAAGGGAAAACAGGGGGTCATATGCCAATAGCAATTATGGGAATCTTTACTACATAACAAAGCAATGAAACTTAATTTATACACATCATGTACACCGTGTTACATCTTTGGCCCACCAAACCTGAAGCAAATTGTTACAATTTTGCTTTATATAATGGATGTTAAACATGGTTCATCTTTAAAGCGCTCCTCTTTCTTTCTGTATGTTTTTAATAAGGTATCATCCACTGTTTCTTCGGCATACGATCTACTCAAATAATCAGCAATGACGTTGTTTCTTCCACTTAATGGGTTTTAGGATAAATCTGAATTCTTTGAAGGTACAAGACCATGCTCATTTATCCAAGTATTTCATATCTCTTTTATCATCAGCTGGTCAGCGGGTCTATTAATCAGATTGAGGAGAAATTCCTTTCCATTAGAGATATGGCTCGAACTTTTCCTGATGCCCAGTAATAATCGCTTAAGGCCTCCATTCTCTAACGAGTTGAGTACCTTTTGTTGGGTAGCTGACATTCTTGCTTCCATAGCAAGAGGATTGAAGAATTCTCCGTTCTTCCTGTAGGGGGACAAATCCCAGAGAAGTATCTGTGCGTCCACCTGAGGTAACAGTTCTCTCCACTCTGGTATCTTTTTAGATCAGCTCGAGTGTAACGACCTCTTTCAAGTTTTTTCAAATGCATTTGCTGAATGTACGGACTCCCATTTTACGCTTCGGTCGGCTCTCCCTTTCTTCGTCAGGTCAGTTATTGGCGCTGCGAGTTTCGCATAATTCTTCACGAAGTCCTGATAATATCCTGTGAGCCCTAAGAATAACCTCACCTGCTTCTTATTCTTAGGTGGCTCCGTCTTCATAATTTTCACTACATTGTCTTCATGTAATTCTTTAGTGCCATTACCAATATAGTGACCCAAGAATTCAACACTCGACGAAGCAAATTCGCACTTGGTTGGTCTGATAGTAAAACCCTCCTCCTGGAGTCTTTGTAGAACAATCTCAAGAGTAATCGGCTCGAGATGTTACTAGTCGGGTGTTCAAACGCCGGGTCAGAGAAATATTTGAACCTATTTTCGAACAAAATAGTCAGCCTCATTTATTTCGTCCATTATTCACCATCGATGACCTCAGTTGACGGCAATTTCACTTCCTAAACAACACTCATTCAGTGTGTTGCCTTGACTCCCTATATTCCTCAGCCTACATCTATATCTCCTTTTCGTCACCTCCTTTTCTCTCCAACTTTCTCCATAATATCATACACTTCTTTATTTCTCTGTGTCTCTTCCGACACTTTTCGCTCTTCCTGCTAGCTCCTATCATCTTCCTTGCAAATAATAGTTTCATCATACGACTACTCTTTACATGTGTCTTCCTATCATCATCATACTCTCCACTTTTACAGTCAGTTGCATCATCCTTCTTTACCCCCACGATTTCCAAGCTGTCGATGTCTTCTCTAACGTACTTACTATCAAACCTTACATTGTGCCATTTATCTTCATTAAGCGCCTGTACCAATTTTCCATGGCAATCTCTGCGCTTCATCATCTCTCCCTTTACTAAAGTTTTCTGGCACAACGACTCTACCATTCTCTTTATCAGTTCTATGAACTGTGTCCTTTTCTTATTCCCGGTATGTCTGTCCACAAACGCACCAAAAATTCTTAGCAGCCCAACAATACTGTGAGGACACCTCGTTAATCTTCTTACTGGCGTTCAGGCCTCCATTGGCAATGTTTTCCTGTACTCTCATCTTTTATCTTCCTTTCGTTGAGACATGCATTCTTTTTTCTTTTCATGTAACTCTCCGCATCTTTTATAAACTTTCTGAGCGGTTATTCCTTTAGAGTATTACCTCCTGAGGTAACGCATGGCCGGGGGTCACATCTACCGTCAAAACATGCTGTTCTTCAGAAATGATGGTTGGCACACGCTGAATCCGTTTCTTATGAGGGCCGGCAATCACTTCGCTGGAAAAGCTCTTCTATGATGGATCATACTTAATAACACCATCTTTCGCTTCCCCCTGAAAGTTCACGAATCACCTGTTGAGTTCCACTGCAACTCTCAATATAAAATTGGCACGCTAACTTCCCCTCATTCACTCACGGCTACCATCTCTTCTCCCATGGAACCTTGTGTGTGAGGTGCTGAGTTGTCACCTCTCTGATACTCATATCTTTTTACACAGGTACGTCCTGGCTCACTTAACACCAAAGCGTCACATATTATACACAACCTTAGACTGTCCCGCTGCCGACATCAGGTACTCCTGTTACCTTCCTCAAACATTCTCTAGTGGCTTTATCAAGGGACTCTAATTGCCTTCTTCTTCTGTAACTTCTTCAATTCCTTGTGATGAACCCTTGGGGACTCTGTCAATCACACACAATGATGCGCCCTCAGTGGTGGCTTCGCAATCTTTTCTGATTGATGTCCAGAGATAAATGTCACCACAACACCGGTACACCGCACCCGCGACAACATCTCACATATTAAACAAATCAACTTCTTTCCATCGCACACCAACTCGCCATTCCAACATATCTATGCCATAGTTTACCACACATATAAAGATTACTCTGAGAATCTATCACCCACACTCCAGCAACTACTATCCGACAACAGCAATCGACAAGAGAATTAGCAACCACATTCTATATTGAACGTTTTGCCCTTCCTTCTCATATGAGGGACTCGACAACAACAGTTCGTCTCCAGCGAGGATTCGGCTGATACGGGACCCACATCCGCAAACACCACACCCAAACAAAAACCCGGTAATGCACCTCTTCGACCACTTCCCACACAATAACTAACGTCATAAACCAAGACCCTTCAACAGGCAGAGAGCCACCACAAAACATTGCTGCGGTTCGTCCTTACCCACATAGTAAGGACGGTGTTTCCACGTTCACATATGATACACGCCCGCAGTGCGAGCCTCTATCACCGTTCCGTGCCAGAGCAACCATACATCGTCAATCGTCGTAACACCACAAACCAGACCTAACACTTCTTTGAGGTACGAAAATTTCTCCTCGTACTACTACAAAATTCACAACCCACCCACTCATACTCCGGCAAAGCTATCTCATCGAGACTCGATATCCCAATTCACAGCCCCACTTATGTTGCAGAGAAAGTCGAACTACGCGAAATTTGCCTCATATCTCCAACCAACTTACATATCCACGTTTCAGATACCAGGAGATTTCGGCATCTTTCACCTGACCACATTCAGGACTTTATTTGCCGCTTTCTGAAACTCGGCGCTGCGTGTTCGTCCTTCCTCCTATATGCTTTATGCGGACGCACCTGTTTTGGCCTCTACCACTTACTGTTGAAATATGGAGGGCTGACAATCTACTGCGCGAAAGATCGCCACATCTCCTACAACAACACACTTGTAGAAAGTGACCTACAAGCCCTAGAACCTCCTGCCTACTGCACGAAATCGCAATCAGATTCTTGCTCACTGTCGCTAATTATTCCGCTATTGCATACTTATTCTCATATGCTAGTTGGTGCTCGATGTGCGCTGTGCGTCATTACTTTTATGATTAATTTATTGTTGAATAACCACTGCCTCTCGGATCTAAATTATGGACTTGTTGTGACTGCTTTTATTGCTGATTATGATTCGTGCGTGACTATTAGATACAAATTTTATAAATGATGAGCTTCCATATAACCTTCTGAACAACTGACAATGATTTCTTCAGGTATTTTCTCTTCGTCTCCCTCAACATATGTAGGAAGTTCTTTCGGGATGGTATTCAATACTCTGTCGACTTGGAGAAAAATTCTAATTAGATCATCAGGGTGGTCATCTTTACATAGCCGCGGCAATCCTTTCCTCAGGCTTCATAATTTTTCTGCAGGTACCACCCTAGGGTTATCATCCTCAGTAGGACTCATATTCTTGTATTTGGCGCCTTATCCACTTTCTGTGAGACCGTACCTTATAAGCAGAGCTCTTTTCAGGTTATCGTAATTTTTCAATTCTTCAACAGTCATATTGTTGAATACTTTGACCGCTTTACTTGTAAGGAATGACCCTAAAACTAATGCTTGCTTCTCCTTAGGGATGTCATTTGCCTCCGCTTGCTTTTCAAACATTAGCAAGTATTCCTCAATGTCGTTCAACTTCTCATCAAAGAATGGAAGCTTTAATTTCGGGTATTTGTTAGCGTAGGAAGTGCTATGGCTACTTTGAGTACTTTGGGAAGCTATTGTTGCGTCATGCTGACGTTGTCTGTCATCAGCATCTAGCTTCATCTGCAGCATTCTCTCCTCTGCTTCTCTTGCATCTTTCTCTGCTTCTAACTTCTTATCTTAAACTTGTGCTTTCAACCTTAACTTTTTCTACTCCCGCTTCAGCCTCAAGCTTAGCTTTTTCCTTTTCAGCTTCAAGCTTAGCTTTCTCCCTTTCGGCTTCAACTTCAAGCTTAGCTTTCTCCCTTTCAGCTTCAAACTTGGCTTTCTCCCTTTCATCTTCAAGCCTAGTTTTCTCCCTTTCAACTTCAAGTGCCAACTTTTTCTCCTCCAAAGCAGCAGCTATCTATCTGTTGTTCATCCGGCTTCCTTAGCGCTTCGCTGTTGCTCGCGCTCACTTCTTGAGACAAATCTATCTTTTTTAATGCAAGCAGCAACTTCCTTACCCGATAAACCCAATGACTTACATCATCTCCAACAAATTCAGTGATAGAAGCCATTGTACTATAAGTAGTTTTCACTACAAAACTCAACTTACAACACTTATTTACTGTTTTCAAAAAAGTCACTTTTAGCGCAACGAAATCACAAATCTCTCACTAATTTTTCTTTACAAAATTTCGAAATTTGCTTTCACTGATACACGCATGAAACAAATTTATTCAACAAAATTAAGATGTATAATATATATATATATATATTATATAATACATATATTATATATTATATATACTATATTATATATAATAACTCTATATATATTAATATATAATATATATTAATATATAATATATATATATAATATACAGGCTTTAATAATTCCTAGTAAAATTTACCAAAATCTTGTGGGAAAATAGTATTTTCGACCCAAGACCCAAAACGAGTAAAAGTCGAGATTACGAAAATCACTATTTTCGCTTCACGCGAACTTTGCAAATTTTACTCCCGGTAAAAAACATATTAATAATATATATATATATATATATATAATATATATATATATTATATATATATATCATATATATATATAATATATATATATATATATATATATATATATATATATATATTATATATATATATATATATATATATATATTATTTATAAAAGCATAAAATATAAAGTATTAAAATTATACCAGTGTTTACTTGTTTCCAGACAATAAGTATTGTTATACTAGCAAAGTACTATTTCAACAATACGCATAAAATCAAATATATGCAACTTCAACAAAATGAATAGTACAATGGACTATATTGACAATTAACATGCAATATTAACATATATCCCAGATGTTAATATTGATGACAATACTTAAGCAATTACTCTAGCACAGGTTTTAGCAAAACAATAATGAACAAACAACTCTGTGTTCAAATATTCAGTAAAAATGGCAAAATAAATTCACAATAAGCAATTCAATGATAACGAATACCGACTGGGTGGTTACAAAATAAAATCCCAGGACAGGAACGCCCAATTTAATGTAATGGGGTGGTTGAAATAGATAATAAATTGTAATGTCATAAACTTACTCTTCCAGCAGATAAACAATTCCTTGGCCAGGCCCCCGTGACAAGACAACCAACCAATAACACCTATTATAATTCTCGAACCTATATCGTATTAGTATCCAGATCTCCTGTTGAATAAGCTATCGGCCTGTGCAGTATTGCAATGCAATTATAAACTCAGAACTTACCAACGTATCTCCCTGAAGATCATTCAAGTAATACAACGGTCGAACGGGTTCTTTTGTTTTATATGAGAACCAGCCCGTCAACAATATTCGTTATCAATAAATTTACCTGTGCTGTTTTGATCATAAAATATATGTCTGAAAGACTTACTAAATTAATTGATTGAATATTGAATAAATAAGTAAACAAATTACTAACGGAAACAAGAAGGAAAACCACTGGGATAAGTTTAAGAATACTTTAATAAAAAAAAATGAAATATGTACTGCCTTTTACAGAAAGAAATAAGCCTTGCACATCCGTGAATATATAGATAAATGTCCGAAGATATTTATTTATATACGCATTGCATGTGTAATGCTGCAGCACCTGATGTTATTATTTTATACTTTAAAATAATTTTGCAATATAAATTAGTGACCATATATATGTACATGCAATATATACATTTATATATGCATTAATATATATATATACAGTCATATATTAATTTACACCAAAATATCTTAACATTAAATTTATATAAATCCTCGACCATATATATATATACAAAATATATAAATATATAGGTGCAAAAATATATATATATAATATATATATATATTATAAATATTATATATATATATAATATATTATATATATATACATACAAAAATATATATGTGCAAAAATATATATAAATAATTTAAAATATATTATTAAAAATATATAGACTAAGCGATATTAAAAACAATCTTAATATTTAACTTGAAAAATTATACAAATCAAAATTCACTGAAGGTGTCTGTTTGTCAATGTAAACAATTAGCGTAAGATCAGCTGATGCGTTTACAACTGTATTTCAATGCAAAAAGTTGCCTAATCGTAATTAAATATCTTTTGTTGAAGACAAATAACTAACATTAAAACATTAACCAAACGTTAATAAATAAATAATGATTTAAATGATGTAAATAATTTATTACAAAATATAAGATTTTTCTAACTTGAGAAAATTTACTTATAATAAATAAAAGCTTACTGCAGGCGACACATGGCCAATTATGATCAACTGCAACAATTCCTTCCAATACGTAACGCAACGACACACTTTGAAAATTTGATGTGGAAATTTAAGATATATAATATAATTCACAATTTCATTGAGAAGCACAAACCTGATTTACATTAACATTAAAAAATAAAGCATAATCCAACAACCTTGAAAAAAATTTATATCACATATAATTTAAAATAAATGCTAAATTTACTTTTCGCAATAAATGCACAAAACAATGCACTAATGCAATACGAGAAATAAATTACTAAACACATAATAAATTGATCAGTAATAATCTGACACGTAAGGTACCAAACTAAAAACACATCATCGGCCAACAAACAATAACAGAGCAGAAAGATGTAAAATATGTTCCTCCTTATCTATTATTACAGCTGAGTAACATAGATTACGGGATTGGTTAGCAACAATTTTAAGAAAAAATAAAGATTATTCTTTTGAATAATACTATGCAATTATTTTTAAATATTGGAAATAGTTCTACGGGTATTTTTCTGACGTTCTGAAGGAGGTGGGCTGTATTCCTTTAGGCATTTCAATAATTCCATAAGAAATAACAATCTTTTCATCCCGTTCAGAACGAAAAAACTGTAATCGGAGTTTCTGCGCTCCACACTATTTAACAAAATATGTCCATTTATTTTAATTTTAAGAAAATAAAATTATTTTGTACCTATATATTATATATATATATATATATATATATATATATATATATATATATAAATATATATATATATTATATATATATATATATATATATATATATATATATATAATAACACGCAGTTTCCTTTTAAAAATCGCTTTAACAAATAATAATAATAATAATAATAATAATAATAATAATAATAATAATAATAAAGCAGCTATAGCAACCACCAATGATATATCAGTTTTAAGAGTAATGCTCGTAAAACGAGTTTTCATTGGTGCTTACTACAAAGCTTCATATATTCCTCATATAAATATAATTATATATATATATATATATATATATATATATATATATATATATTATATATATATATATATTATATATATATATATATTATATATATATATATATATATACGTTGTTGACTGGGCTACGCGGTATACATGTTATGCAAAGGGAAAAAGGGGTCATTGCGATTAGCAATATTGCGTTCTTTACTACATAAACAAATTACATGAAACTTAATTATACACATCATGTACCACCCGTGTTACAGACACCTATTATTTTTATCTGTATTTGTTGAAATCAAGCTTATTCCTTTATTTTTACCTAAAAAAATTAAAAAATTCATAATTGTAAATAATAATAAAAATAGCAATATATACAAACATATTTGACTTTTAATTTGATATAGTGTGTTAAGTAGTTTTTATTGTATTCTTACAGAGTTAGAGATACGTTCCTTTCGTAAGAGTCTATAAATATATAAATATCTTTTTTTTATGCATAAAACTTTCAGTAGTGATTCTTTTAGTTCTGTTATCCATACAATGAATTAAAATCATTACACCAATGCACAACAAAGAATTGTTACAGAACAAAAATATGTGACTATTAGGACTAACTCGACTATGCTGATTCCAAATCTGTTCTCGGATATTGTTGTTCTATATCACGATTCGAGTTACGCGAATGCAAATGGCTGGAGAGTCATGTCTTTTTTTTTATACCGCTAACAATAACTTTATTATTATTATTATTATTATTATTATTATTATTATTACTTATTTTTATTATTTGATTTTATTATTATTATTATTATTATTATTATTATTATTATTATTATTATTATTATTATTATTATTATTATTATTATTATTATTATTATTATTATTATTATTTATTATTATTATTTTATTTATTATTAATTATTAGTATTTATTATTATCATTAAAAATTATCTATTATTATTAATTTATTATTTATTATTATTTTTATATTTTTATTTTTATTATTATTATTTATTATTTATTATTATTATTATTATTATTATTTTTATTATTATTATTTATTATTATTATTTATTATTACTATTATTAGCGATTTAAATGCAATTGTATCATATAATTATTAAATTGTATTTATATATGTTCATTACATCTGCGCATTTCATACACACACTCATAATTTTATCTTACTCTTGCAGTATCATTTAAAAAAGGTTTTATATGAGTATAGTGTCCACCTCCTATTGCATTGTGTCGACCTATAAATCAAATGATATTCATATTCATTTGGGGTTTTAATCAGAAATGAATGGAGTATCTCAAGCCATAATTGAATCGTCAGAGCGCTTCTCTCTAATATTGAAGCCTAATCAATTTTGAATGATTCATTTGACAGATGTTCGTTTAAAGAAGCGGATTGTTTTTCGTTAGGTAGTGTGATTCACATTCGTAAGTTGTGATTAAATAGTGTGTGATTGTTTCTCTCATTCTTGTTTAGTAAAATTTCTTTAAGTATTCTCGTTGCCAAATGATTGGTTTTATAATTGCTTTTCTTGTGTGTGGAAAATTCAGGATCCTTCGTCTTATAGGTGATTTATTATATGAAGATATCGATGAGATAAAAATAATATTATATACATGTGGGATACATAGATGGATTAAAATTTGATAATTAATATATTGAATTATATAGAATTTATTTTATTTAAATTATTGGACATTTGTTTCTGAATTTATAATTTTTATATAACAAATTGTACATTGACAAAGTTATCTTGCGATATGAGAAAATAAAAATTTAAGAAAGTTTTACATCGATAACCCAGGGCTTTTATACTATAAATATTCGAAACTGCGTTCAAGTAGATACACTTTATAAATTATGCAGCCCGAAATCACCGGTTTGTAATACGTCATAAAGAAAAATTCTTAAACTATCAACAAAAACTGACAACTGCTAACATCAAGAAAATGCAACTAAGTTTTATCAAAAGATGCAGTGTTAATCTAGTGATCCCCCGTTCTTTAATGCCCCCCTCCCTCAAAAGTGACAAATTCAACCCCTTCCCTGATATTTATAAACACATACTTCTCAATAAAATCAAATATATTAAACAAGAAATCAAATCTACCTTTAGATTAGTTTTTAAATCATTTAAAGAATTTCAATCCCATTGGTACGCAAAATATCCCAATAATCTAATACAATTTACTAACCTAATAAATTTAGCAGGAGAGAGAGGTCAGGACCAGGCAAATTGTGGGAGCAGGGAATAGCCAAGGTTTATTTGAAAATGAAAGAACAATCAACTAGATAGAAAGTTCAATCATATTTTCAATAATAGTATGTGGTTTAAGGCTTCGGACCCTTCCAAAATCATCAATCAGTCTTCCTATATACCAAACATTTATGAAAAAGTTATTCTTGGATCCGGACTGTCATTTTCAATAAACAATACTGATCCGTGGTTGAAGTTCACTTACGACTTCAACAACTGGGAAAAAATTGACAAAAATTCAAGCTGCAATAATGATATACTAAAAGGTTTACTCTATACAAATATCTCACAATCCCTCCAATTCAAAACCCACCCCAAAATCTTTTACTCGGATCTTAATCACTTAAAAGTTAACCCTAACATTGTAATAACCAGATCTGATAAAGGAAATTAAATTATCATTGTGGATAAAGATACATATATAAACAAATCAAATGACCTCCTAAACGACATATAATGTTTACACACTTATAAACAGAGAACATTTAAAAACTTGCCAAAATAATTTTAATTCTTCCCTATACAGTCTCTTAAAAGATCATAAACATCTGATCCCAAATTTGCACTCCTACATGAATTCCCTATCCCAATTTTATAGAATTCAAAAAAAATCCATAAAAGAAACACCCCCCTTCGCCCCAAAATCTCCAACATCAACAGCACAACATACAAATTATCTTCTTGGCTAGATACACAACTGAAACCTCTCATCAACAAGATTTCTACATCACATTTAAAAAATTCCTATGATTTCATCTCCCGCACCAGTTCCCTTAATCCCAATACCCACAATTTTCTTAGTTTTGACTCAGTCTCATTATTCACCTCTGTTCCTGTCCCCCATGCCCTAGATCTACTAGAACGTTATATTAACGAACATAACATCCACTTATCCTATTCTTTTCACCTCATCAAAGATCTCATATTACTTTCTCTTCAACACAACTTTTTTTGCTTCAATGTACAGTTCTATAAACAAACCACCGGGTTCTCCCCTCTCCTCCATTCTCAGTAATATTTATATGGAACTGATAGAATATTATTACATTTTTCTACACCCTCTCCTAAATAATAGTACTAGGATCCGTTATGTGGACGATATTTTTGCTGATTTTCAACACAACACCAATTCCACAGAGGTTCTTTCCTTCATCAACACCATACACCCTTCCGTAAAATTTACTATCGAACGACTCTCTATTCACACCATACCCTTCCTTGACACTCTTCTCACATGGAAAAATAGCTCAAAAATACTATACACAATCCATAGGAAACCTACTTTCTCACCCATTTATATACACTGGCTGTCTAACCATACCAGACATAC
Source organism: Trachelipus rathkii (assembly GCA_015478945.1). NCBI lineage: Eukaryota > Metazoa > Arthropoda > Malacostraca > Isopoda > Trachelipodidae > Trachelipus > Trachelipus rathkii. Next base: position 12,105 of record JABUQX010005993.1, read on the forward strand.
GAAACTTGCCATATTATCCTCCCTCTAACTTGGATCGTTTAGAATCTGCTCTCCCCCCCCCCTCCTGAAAAATGAAACCCAATATATATTTCATCTGCTCATTAGGTCTCCGAATATTTTATCATTAATAAAGCTAGCAAAAAATGCAACAAAAAAGGCCTCTATAAAGTATTGGATCCCTAATAAATCACCCACGAAGAGGTTTACTCTGTACCTCGGCATACCTCTACACAATTGGAGCCAAACTGACGACGGTACTTCCCTTAACTCCTCTGAAAACGATACTAAAAAACATGTTCCTAAAAACATATAACCAATCTGTCATAATGCATGTCATGAGCAAGATGTGCAAATAAAACCTATATAGGAGAAAATCGGATTTATCAAGAAGGAAACACGAAGAGCAGGATGGATTTAAGGGCAGTCACAAACTCGCCCGTCCCAACATAGAAGAAATTTCTAACCACTTTACTCTCAATTTCAATGCAAATGTGAAATCCATCAGAAAGCTATCAACAATACCAATAACCGTAAAATAATAATCATTTTGTATATATAATTTCAATAATTATGACAAACACCGGCGTAGGCGAAAAAATAGACTCCATACATGAATTCCTAAAAAACACCTGATTTTTCAGGCAACACCATTAAAAAAATCCAAACGTTCAATCTGATCAAATATCACAACAGACGCCTAATAAACTTTAAATCCCTTTGAAGAGGTCTCAAGACGAGATGAAAGCTCGCATACCTTAGTTATACATTACTATTTATTTAAAACTAGTTCCACGATAGCGTCTTGCGAGAGAAAATAAAAAGCTATATATATTGTGTTTAATCTTGTGAAGTGTGGACGTGTTTTTTAAAATGTATTGTCTTCAATGTTTATCTCATTTTATTTGTCGTAGGGATATACAGCTGCATAGTGAAAGTGTATGGGACGATCAATCATCTTGTTTTAATTGAAAGTTTTCGATAAATTTTAGCTTAGGTAATTCATCATCATTTTGTATTCATAAAAAAAATTCTTAATGATTGTCGTTTTGTTATTAAGTCTTATTTTGAATTTTACTTTTTATTCTTTTATTTTGGTTCTAGTTCAATCATTTTAATATTTTTACCTGAGAGATAGAGATAAAAAATTTGGTTTTAGATTTTTTTCACAGCATTCACCATTTCATACAGTACATTTTTTTAAGTTAGTTTTTAGTATGTGTTAAATTTTTTTTATTATCTGCCTTTCTCCTTTGTTCTTTGTTTATCTTTGAGCCAGCGGTGGTTTGAGCAGGTGTGAAAGATGGTTGCGGAGGGTATGGCTTCATTAATCTCTCATCAGTATTCCGTAGGCTTAAAATCAATCCTTGCCTCCTGTGGAATATCACCCCTCACTAGTCCCTCCTAACCTTTTGTTTCATAATTGAGACTCCAGACAAGGCACCCATCCCTAACCACATGATGTCAAACAGAATGTCCTATTCCATAATTTCCGTCTGAAGGTGGAGTGGAGTATGCAAACATTAATACTCCCAACCCTGCCCCAGGAATCAACTCCTGAACCTCTGATGCCTGTGCCTGCAATCTTTCTTCCTCTCACCACACACTTTAGCTTGCACTGCTCCTAACAGAATAGATTTCTCGGCTCTTATTAAATATGTTACGATTCTCACGAGACTTATGTTCTCATCCAAATACTGAGGTCCTCTATTTAGGGGATTTCAATACACAACACTGAATGGTTAGCCCTTCATACCGATTTGTGGTGCCGAATCAGTCTAGCATTCTTAACGATCTGAAGTGTCCATCCAAAGAACCTGCCACATTCTGGGATCATCCACTAATTTTGGAAGACACTTTTTTATTCTAGAGTGTCACCAGTCCTCTATAAATACACCACCTTCTGCTCCATGAAATCTGACCACAACCTTGAATAATGCGAAAATCGAACTATCTTACCTAAATAGCTCACACTTTGAACAAGATTGGGGGGCCTGCGTCGCTTCTACGCTAACTATAATTGGAATGACTGTTTTGACTCTGATGACGCTTCGGCTTCAGCCACTAAGGTGGGATTGCCAGATTTACATGTAGGTTCATTCTTCGACTAAATCTTCTCTCCTCATAATCCATGGTTCGATCGCAGCCTGTTCTCTGGCCACCCAGGGGCGTATATGGCCATTTGGGCAGGTACCTCGTTCTCCTATCACTCATAATTTTCATTCACCTCTGACAGGGATGGCTCTTCGACGAGCAAAGGCTTTCATCAAACGAAGGTGTGCCAACCTCCTTGGCCTCTCTCCTACTGATAACCTTTTCAAGCCTCTGCCAAAAACATCTCTAACAACCTCTAAATCTGCCTTTCCTCCTCTTATATTCGAAGATCTGGATGGCCCTGTTGCTAACTTCCCTCCATGTCCCAAAGGCCAACTCCTTCGCCTCCTATTTTCTCCCTCTAACTCCTGTCCCTGGACGATTCTGGCATTCCTCCCTCCCTCCCACCTTCTCCCTCTAGGTGGTCCTCTAGGCTCCTTGTTCTGTATTTGCATTTGTCGGCATGGTTCTTTGAGATTCATGAACGTTAGCGGCAGGCCTGGATGGACATTCTCCCTGAGTTTTTGAGGGAGTGCTCGAGCCAGTCTCCCTCCCTGCTCTCCATTCGGTAGTCTCAATACTAACATCTTTTCCTCGCCAGGCGGAAGCACGCACATGTCCAACTTATCCAGCGAAGCCGCTCTGTTCCTTAACTATCGCCCTATAGAGCTCTCACCCGTATTCTATCCAAGATCTTTGAAACCTTTCAGTCTCTACTTAACGGTCTCATTCCCTTCTTTCAGATAGCCAGTACGGTTTTCGGCGCTCAAGGTCTACTGGTGAAATACTTTCCTATCCAAACGATTTTTTAAGCCCTTATTAACTATGGGGAGACTTGTGTGGTGGCGCTTGACATATTTATGGGATTTGACTGGATATGGCGCGCGTCACTACTTTCCAAGCTCCTCTCTCCTTTGGGTTTCCTCCTCCTATTTGCTTACTTATGTCTAGCTTTCTATCAAATCGCTCAATATCGGCTGTTGTTGATTGGGCGACTTCTCCTTCCTTCCCTGTTAATAGTCGCGTTTCTTAGAGTTTTGCTTTATCTCCTATTCTATTCCTATTTTTCATTAAGGAGATCCTCATCTAACTCTATCACACACATGCCGATGACTCGATCCTTCAGTCTTCAACTCATTTCAAATCTATACCCTCTTTTGCCTCTCGCCTTAATCTTTCCGATTCTATTTTCACAGATCTGGATAGAATATTCCGGTGGGGTCGTCTCAACCTTGTGAGATTTAATTCTTTAAAAACCAAATTTACAAATCTTTCCCTCTCTACGACACCTTCTAACTTTACTGTCTTTTTCGATGACTCTCTCGCCTATCCTGTTGACAGTATAAACGTCCTTGGTATTAACATAAAACAAAAAAGAGGCTTGGAAAACTCAAATGCCTTGCCATTATGGCAATGAGCTATTGTAAGAAACTGGGAAGTTCTGTGTTTAGAGTGACGAACTTTTTTTCCTCTTCTCAAGTTACTCCGACCATATACAAGGGTTCATCATCCCTTGTATGGAGTAACTGCTCTCATATCTGTGGGGGCGGGGGCTCTGTTTCATCGGCTTTTGTAGATAGGGTCGAGTCACGATAAGGGGCACAACAAAGACTATTATTTAAAACTGTCCTGTACTTTCTAGTTCACTTGACCCTTTTAATTTTGCGGCGCACGGTGAATAAGATTGGTCTGTGGAGTCCGCTTTACTTATAAGAGAAGGGCTTACTGTATGCAGGGCAGTCGGCTCGACGTTTCCCCGTCCACCACCCATACTATCCACTCGGGCGTCTACGGCACCACCTTTACGATTCGCTGTCCCTCGCCGTTAGCACAAGGGGGCTGCTGTGTCCGTCTCGCCACCATGCCAGTTTTTGTTTTGTTTGATGGTTTAGTAACTCCATGACTGGTTCCCTGCGGTGCTTCTTTCTTTCTGCCACCTCTGTTTCTCTGTGGAATTTCTCTCGATCCACAAGTCATTCTTGCCCGAGAATTGTGGGCGTGCCCTCATGATTTAATCTCCTGCGCGCGTGCGAGCTTACTGTAAAGCGTCTGCGTTCTTGTCATCTGCGTAATTTGCGTTAGATGATTTTTGAGGCGTTCAACACCCACTCCTTGAATAGGGTTCTTGCACCAAATGTGAGCGGCTGCTCGTGGTGACACAACTGTAAAAAAATCAAGATAAATAAAGGTTTCTAATAAGGAATTTCTTAAGCCTAGTTGAAACCCCACAAGAATGGCGCCTCCGACGGATATAGAACCTTCTTAGAAAAAAAACAAAAATTGCATTAAAATGAAGCAGAACCGAGGAGCTTGCTCGCTTGACAAAAAAAAAAAAAAAAAACAAAAAAAGAGACAGAGAAAGTGGAAGCCGCTTTATCTGCAAACCGCCTGGCCAACAACACTGATAGGACTGATGGTGGCTTCTTCAAGCAAATAGAACCTAATGAAGATTGAGGATTTGGATATGTTAGATCTTGATAATATCATGGCCGAAATTGCATTGACAGTCTCATTCACCTTCAAAGGAATCACACCAGCGAAACCTCATCGTTAAAACTGAAGAAGGACAGTCATCAAGGAGCAACAGATAATGCAAAGTTTGCAGTCGTGTAGAAAGAGGAGATGATGGCTCTACGAAAATACGATGAGAGTGCTGCCTACAGAGAGAATCCTTTCATGCGCAACCCAACGGTGGCATGGGAAGAAATTGGTCAACGGTTTTCATATCTATTCAGTGCTTCTCACGCGCAAATAATTATCAGCACCTCCTTACATCAAGTCGGAGAGAGCGTTTTTAATAGTGTAGGTTAAGGTAGGATGTAAAGCGACCCCAAAAAGGTAACAGTCTCTCGCCAATCTGTATTACTAGTGAAAGCTTCAATGTTATTTTGACACCAACACAATTGTGATTCTGAATATTGCCAGCTAACTTGAAGATATCTAATCTATAACAAGCCGACATTCTTATTAATATGTCATCGTTTGGCCAGGCTACAAAATAAAAGCGTTTTACTTACTAATACACCTATATCAGCGCTGATTAAATTGACGGAGCTCTCCTTCCACATTATACTTCATAATTCGCACATTTACTAACCAATCTGCATACTAGCTTAAAAGAATTCCTCATTTGTTAAATCCCCTCGTCTACATGTAACTCAGAATACATAAACGAAGCTAGTAGCACTGAAACATCCTTGTTACAACCAATACCATTACACTATGGAAAATGGCCAATATGAATATTCTTTATAATAAACACAAACATAAAAAGTTATTAAATACATACCATACACTCCTTAGACACAGCAAAATTATAATATTCCCTTACTACAGGTACTAACATTATTACCACTTAATATACCAAATAAATATACCTTGACGCGACCACACATACCACCCAAATATGAAATTAAATGACTAAGTATTGTTTGTACAGGGAATGCAATCTTGAGTTGCCTAGCAGTGCACAAATGTTCTATCTTATTACTGTGTATTTATTATACTAATTAAAGTATCGGTATCGGTATCGGTATCAGCACCTAAAAAAATAGAGTATCGGTATCGGTATCGGCCTCTTTTCTGGTATCGGTACATCCCTAATATATATACATACATATGATTTAAATCGTGGAAGTCTAAGTTGTCAGCATGGTATTAAAACTATAAACGAATGAATGTTAGAATAAATGAGTTTGAATGTAGAACTGAACTAAACTATTAATAATAGTTTAGCGAACTGTATTAAAACTTATAATAATAATAAATGTAATAAATTTCATAGATTTAAAGATTTATAGTTAAAAAATTTATAAAGCATGTAACTGACCATTACCATAATAATGCACTAAATACCTTTTATTGTATTTTGCCAGAGACAAGGGAAAATACAAGTGCTCAAAAAAAAAAAACATTCTTTTCTTTCTACACACAGACAACACTAACATTTATTTATTTATTTTAAATGGAAAAATTAAATATTTGAAAACTTGTGGAATTTATATATTTGAAAAACTTTGTAATAATTAAATGATGACATAAAACGTTAACAGAAGAGAGACCCAATATTATGGATCTCTTTTCCTTTGAATATTTAACACTTGTACAGAAAATGAATGTAATAAATAAAAGTTCTAAAGAAATATTCCTTGTACTGTAAATAGAAAATTGTTATATACTTTTATTGATAATTCATAGTTCTTATTGTGATTCTGCAAATCTGAAAATATTTATAAATAATTTATTATAATTCTGATACATGAAATGTACATTTACCATGGAAAATTCCTCTGATTCAAGCAAACACATTTTCTTAGTCAACATTATAACTCCTGTCCTCTCCACTGGTCTGAACCTCCACCAGTTTGGATTGAAACCCACTGTGTCGAAATCCAAGTGAGGGGTTTAGATTTAGTGGGGGAGGATATAAGGGAGCTCATAAACACCTTAGTATTAAGATATTTATTTTATAGTTTTATACAAGAGTTATAATTGTATCACTGATACCACAAACCGTTTTTGTAAAATAAGTGAATTTATATATGTTTATTTATTTATTTATTTATTTATTTATATATATATTTAAGTATTCATTTATGATTCAACCCTTGGAATTTACACATTTAACATTAATAGATTTAATTTTTCTCTCTAAGTATAATATCAGATTTATGAATTTATGATTATATATTTGTGGGTTATATTGATTGTTGAATATTCATTACATCTTTGAAGTATCTTATATATATTTGCTGATTATAATAACAAGTTCCACCTAGTCTGAATCTTGGATGAATGATCTTTGACATCACTCCAAAGGTGAGTGATGTTTGTTCTCTTATAGCTATATTTATTGTACTTTTATTATGCTTATATTGTTACTGTGATTAATGAACGAAATTATAAGGATGTGCAAATATTAATTAAAACTTGGTGTTTGCAGTGTCAAACAAGCATTCTCCATTCACTCTGAAAAAAGATAAAAGTATTCATGAGCCTACCCCTTGTTGACTCATAAGGGTAAGAAAGTTTAACTTTTCTAAATTAATAAATTAATAGTAATAAAAATTAAATTAATAAAAACATTAAAAGACCAAATGTGGAACTTACCTAATTTGAATTATTAATTTTAGGGTTCATAGCTTTGGCTTGGATTCATTTTCAATGATATTCCAGTGCCTGGCTTAGTACCAGTATAAGGGTCTAGCGATTGACCCAGTTCCAGTGCATGAAGTTCCAGTGAAATTTCAGAGTTGGCTTACTCTGATCAAAAATACTTGAAATCAGTCTTTTCTTGATATTTGGAAAAGTTCCTGCAGGCTACAGCCCTAGCGGATGACTGATTTCAAAGCTTATATATACTAGTTTGTAAAATTATCCACACCACAATCTGTAACAGAGATGAAAACTTTGTTTTTGAGTTTTGATTGACTTGGACAGATCGGGACCTATTGGGTATTCTTTTTTTATAATCAATGAATCCAAAATTGATTGCTTGGGAGAAGAAATTGTGATTTTGAATGACTTGTTGAAAGAAATGAAATTATCGATGCTTCAAAGAAACACTTTGCTTTTTATATAGCTCATAATATAAGAAATTGTATTTACGTCTACGCAGCTGCCATTATATATCTGGTTGAAATATAAATGGATTTAATGGCTTCTAGTAAAGAAAAACACCTAATCGAAATCAAAAGGTTTTTGCCATAGTTGGTCATGGTTGTTAAAAAATAAATATACACAAAAAATTCTAAGCTTCTTTCTTTCCATCCCTTCTGTCTGTCATCTATTCAGAGCTTCTTCTAATTTCTTTTAATTATAATAATTTAAAAAATAGTGAACTAGCACATATAATTACACAAAGCATCGAATCGAACATATCGACAGAGTTCAAGTGGCACTTGACCACCGTTGAAATTCTCAGACACGCCTAATCTACCTTGAACATTGTTACAAGAAGATGCATCCTCATAGTTTGCTATCTTTTGCTTCAAGGTAATGTGTTAAATTCTTTTCTTACTTTACTTTCTTGTTATATTATACTCAACTGAAATAAAAATAGATTATATTCCAATTTCATAGATAACATTAGTCCGAAAAAAAATATTTTTTTTTCTTTAATATAAATATATTTAAGGAGAACATAGCTTTAGAATTACAGGGTATAGATACATATAACGTAATATCCAGTGAACTTTCAACCCTGCTGCTGTGTTCTCACATTATGACCTATAATACTATGAATATATAGTAATATTATAATATATATATATATATATATATATATCATTATGTTATTAATATACTTATATATATATATTTATAATAATTTTATATATCTTTTAAAATTTTATATATATTATTATTATTATATAATTATATATTCATATTATATATATACTAATATAATATATATATATTATTTATACATATTATTATTATTATCTATATATACAGGAGAGACCTTATTCTAGTCTAAGCCGTTCCCCAAACGAAAAGAGAGAGATTTCTCTCACTTAACTTTATTTTCTATATTATTTTCTTTTTTATGTCACGGGCTATAACTGAAGCTATTTTGTATCGTTTTTTAGTTATTTCAGATTATTTAACAGAACGTTTTCTAGCGAAACGTCGCTTCGAATTGATATATCTCTACTAACAAATTCGACGGGCTACAAAAAAATAACGATAAAAGACATGGTAATTTTGAGGGCATTTGCAACCGGTTAACAACTTTACAATTATGCATTTCTCGCCATATATTCGTATTATACGAATATTCATCAATATACAAGTATTTTATAAACAATCTATTCATGATCTATTTGTTGCACGTTGGTGACTTTGGGGCGTGAATTTCCCAAGTTTCTGGAATCACACACCGAAACCAGCATTCTAAAATACTATAAATTTTAGAGAGGAATAAGAGAAGCATTATAAGTCGAAATTCCAAGTAGTAGAGGAAACTTAAATCTAAAAACTGGGACAACATACTAAACAAGTAATACAACTACATGTTACATGAAGTTTTCACCTTTATAATCACTTGATTCACGGACGTAGTACGCCACTCTCGACGCTTGAGACTCGCATATTGCTCTATGGCGCTAAATTACCGAGCTCTGCTCTCTATCAGCACCATGAGAGGATTTTTTCTTAATGTAAATCATTTCAACTTTCCACTTTTCATGACTTTAACATAAAATTGCTACATTATTAAATTTTCACATTCCTGTACTTGATTATTCTTATGTTATGTACACATTAATTGTCCAGAGTAAGTGTGTGTGGATGCAGAAGAAGATATCGGATCACCTCATGATGTGTTGCGATATATATATTCTCTCTTATCAGTATACATGCATCTGTCTTCTATGTGACTCGAATATATATATTAATGTTGCGATATATATATGCTCAATTATGTGATTATTGCGCTTCTAGTCTCCCTACTCGATTAGCATAATTCTGGAGACAGCAGGGGTCTAGAATAATTTTGAGTTTTTCGGTAGTTATTCATGGACATGGAAGGAGGCCTCAAGCTGTCATATTAATGTCCAGGGAGAGTCTTGGATTTAGGCCATCATTAGCGATGGCAGGAGATTGATCTTCTGAATCAATGGGGCATACGCCAGCAACAATAGCACAATTGGGGAGAAGATCTAGCCAATATTACTTCACATCTTCAAACTCATCAGACAGCATGGCTCGCAAAGATCTCACAAATGTTCTATGGGAGTTTTCGAGAGGCATGTTGCATTTGTGGGTATAGGCGGAGGTAAAGTTATAGCGGGATCCTAACTCCTCACACACACTCTTGAATAAGTCCGACGTAAACTGCGTTCCTCTTTATCAGAAACGTAAGCTCCTACCACTCCAGCTATGGGTAGAAATTCTCTATTAATTACCTCCACTATGGTTGAGGTTTCTATGTTTTTTAAAGGGAAAGCAAGAGATAACGAGAGAACTATCAATCATTTAAGTATTATAGTTGATAGAAGTGTCTACGTTAAATGTACAGATAATGGAACACACTTGAATTGCGATCTGGCCTATAAATTACAATTGGAGGCTATATTATTGCGAAAGATTATGATCTTGACCTGCCTCAACATTTGTACAAATTGCTTTACGTACTTTGGCATATTTTTTCCAACAAAGCGCTTTCTAAGGAGAGCCAGAGTTTTTCTTAACACCAAATGCCATAAAGGTGGAATAAAAATAACAGGAAGCATAAAGGATTCTGACAAAGACACGTTGGCGTGAAAAGTGCAATGAATTCATCAAGACTAGTGAGACCAAGTCTTCCTATAATAATAGAGTTTTGTAACGATTACAAGACCAGATTTTCTTCTTTATAAAATATTTCTGAAGTATGCTACATCATTTCATTGTGCTGGTTGCAGTGTTCTTGCAGTCAATTTACACTGAAAAAGCTTATATACATCATTGGCGAATAATTGTAAACATTGATGCAAGAGCCATAACGTTCCATCCTCTGTTGAAAGATTCTGACTGGGTAGAAAATCTCGGATGCACCAAGACTCATGAAGATACTTTTGGAATGAATTCATGCACTTCAGGGATCTGATCTTCCAATTTGAGAGAAGAGTGTGGCTGACTATTTCTACTTTTTCCGCATAGTGGAGAGTGGGGCAAATTGCTGGCCATTCAGCTGGTTTCTTTTGAGCTGGATTTCCGTATCAGGGAAATATGAAGGAAGATATTTTCTTCAGATTAATATTGATGTACAGTTCAAATCCTTACTCTGACAAAAGGTAGGTATCGCTGCTCATTGCTAGCAAGGTGATAGCCATCAGTCTCTTTTTAAGTGACTGTGGTGACTGAAGATTGTCAGCAAAACACATTCTACCTTTCTTGCTTCTACTATATGGGAAAATTTCTTAATTGGTTTTAACAAGGCAAGGAGTTCTTGCTACTATATACTATAACAATTCGTGGATTCATCGTAACTGTACAATCCAGCAGGAACTGTTTTTTCATTTTCCATAGAAACTACTACACCTGCAGGCTGTCTGACTAGCATCAGTGTAAACAGATATTTGGCATTATTAGAAGGAAAAACCAAAGGTATAGCATTTTGAGGGCCAATTTGGCCATTAAAAGTGGTGTTCCTCAGGTTTCAGTTTTATCTGCGTTGAGGGTATGGTCCGCACTGTTGGAAACAGAAAGAAGAGGAGAATATTTCAGAATCAGGAAGAGAAGAGGAAATAGTTTAGGACTGCCTATGAACAGAACGTAAATCTGTTGATAGTCTATGCGGTTTTGGGATTGCATAATAGCCGTGGTCTTTACCTCATTAGGGGCATGGGCTTCGGACACATCAAACCCTAAAATATGTAACCGAGCTTTCCAATTTCGGCACTATATCGCACTAAGTTCTCAAAAATTAAAAGATTGTTAACCGGTCTAAAGATTCTATTCTAATCTTCATGTGTTCATCATGAGTTGGAGTGGCGAATGAGAGATATCTCAATATATATAAAAATGTTAAGGATTTTAGAATAGTGGGAGTGGAATGGAAGCCTTCTACAATACTATTATATGAGAAGCTGCCAAAAGGAGTATTTATTGTTAAGAACTTTCGACAATCAGGGTGGACTTTAAGGTTTGTAAATATCCTTTTTAAGTCTAAGAGAAGATACATTTACACCTGTGTGAAGAGTTCAAGCGTATAAACAGTATTGTAAGTTAGGGAGGGACTGAAATGAGTACTCAACAGCGTACGTCCGTTGTTCAGTAATCTTCAGAATCGGCTACTATTCGACATCCACCACATAGGACGTTTAAAAGTAACCGAATCAGAAAATCCCAAGGGGAGTGCCAGACGGGAGAAGACCAGCACTTAATAACCGCCACATCTCTTCTTTTCCTCTTCATAATAAATATTCAATTATAGGAACTTTTAATTTTATTGGACCCGTAACTTTAAATTTATAAGAGACTAAATTCTTTAAGGAATTTTGTTCAGCGGGGGAAAGAGGAAAATTTGTAAAGCCTATTTCACTTATTTTTAAATCCTTTTCAATTTATAATAGTAATTTTTATTTCATACTTATTCATTTCTATTTTTTATTCACTTGAGGAACGAGCATTGTCTATTTAGATGATTGTATTTTATAGTATTATCTTTCTCGCATTAACATTTCTAAAATTCTTATATAAGCATTAAACAAAGGATTTTTTATTCACCTAATAGAGAAGTATAAGGGAAGGCCGCGGGAGGAAGTTTAGGAGAAAGAGTAATTTATAATCTAAAATATTTGTTATGGGTAGTGTTCACGATCAACCCTTGAATGACTTCACAAGATAAACCAGTTGTTTCATCAATAATGCTATTTGAGCTAAAATCTAGGTAAATTTATATTTAGTAAAAAAATCGGTATCCCTACGATATTAAGAAACATATCAAGTGGATAAAAATATATCATGTGACTTTTTAGGCAAGGAAATTTAGAATTTTTTGTTATTTTCTTTACATATCCTGGATAATCTGAATTCGCATACTAGCAGCTGTAAGAAAGCAATAGATCTTTCCTTTGTTCTCAGAAGCTTTAAATAGAAAATCACTCCCTGTTCTAACAAGCATAATTGCTTTCAGAGATGGAGCGTATATATACGAGAGACACATTAATTGCCAAATTGTTTACCATTCGTTTACATTTAAAACTTTGGGAAGCGGTGACCCTTGCAGATCTGCATTTTTCAACCGCATCGCAGTTTTTGGCTTGGACTAAAATTCCAGCCCATATGCGCTGTTCGCTACTGATAATGCTGATCCTTACCCTTAACACTGATTTTAGAGGAAGTCAATTTTCCCTTACCAAGATTCTTTTCATCAATGACAGAAGCTCTTCCGCATAAAAAAATTGTTTTACGCAATTAGTAGATTTTACTTGCATGACATGACTGATATTTTTTTGATAGATGCAACATTGTATCACATTTTTTATATACTTGTAAATGTAAATTATTAGTCAAATTTTACGGTTGGAAAAAGGTAGCCTATCTCCCTAAGACTTTCATATATTCGATTAAAACCTCTTTAGATGTAACTTACAAATATTACAGTCACTGGATTTAAAACGCACTTTCTTCTGTCAGGGCATATCCACCCCAAAAATAAATAAACAAAAAATTAGTTTCCACTGGACAGGTAATAGGGAGTAGATCCAAGCATTAGTATTTTGATAGAAGACGACTTGTTAGCAAAACAAGAATGAGCAATATTTAGCAAAGATGATCCTTGGACCTGCTAGCCATTTTCACGGAAATGTGGAATCGTAGTAGCAAAGGGGTCCATCTTCTAAATCCTGAGGTGATCGGCGACGGCTAGATCGACCTCTGTCCCGCCAGGAGAGCGCCTCATCCATCATTCCATACGAATATGCGTTAGATAATTGCCTTCTTGTATGTGGGGCCTCAACTTCTGGGATTCCACGATAGTCGATTAATTTTTGGGCCAAATCATGTGTTGAATTTGGTCTTCTTTCCTAGGTGGGATTACTTGCTGGAAGGAATTGATGGGTCACGAGCATTGAGCCGATATAACTCTGGATAGGATTTTGACTTATGACGTTGTGATTCCAGGAACACATCAGCTGCATTCGGCCAATTTTATGGTTCCGCATCCCCTTTCATACTGTTAATACGTTACAGATCCTCAGGTTCTAGGACACGAAGAAGAACTCTGTTTATAAGGTTTCTTTTGATGTAAGAAGCCATTGTAATGCGGATTCTAATGATGCTTTATTCTGTTAGATCTGCTGTGGGCTTTTCACCAGGTGTTAAGCTCCTGCCGAAATAAATATTTAGCTTTCTCTTGATCGATTGGAGCATAAGTTTCATTTACTAGGCGAACCATTCTTCATATGTTTGTCATTGATAGGGTTAGCTTATTTGAATTTAGCGAGGTAGAGAGACCAAGAGCCTTGAACCTTTCAATTTATCGTAACCATATAGGCTAATAGATTCCACTTATCTAACCACCTTTCCACATCCCTTGTTTCAACCGGGAAGATTTCCTGCACGGTGTACTTTCTAGTTCTTCGAGTGGTTCGCGGTGAGGGAGAGCGAGAACGATCATCTCTCAACAATAAGTTATAGAGTTGGTGACCGTGTTCCTATGTTAGAATTTTCTTTGTCATCATTTTCATTTATTTAACATCTAAATGATGTTAGAAATTCAGGCGGTGGTATTTAAATTTTGCACGACTGCTTTTAGGTCCCGAACGTTCATCGTTTGTGTACTTTTCCGAAGTTTTTTTTTTTTTTTTTTTTTTTTTTTTTTTTTTTTTTTACCTGTGTTATTGTACATTCACTTAAAACTTTATTTCATGTCTTTATTTAGTTATTTCTGTAGTAAAGACTTGATACTTTACTACCAATACCCAGGTAGGCTAATTTTGTAAAGTTGTTTAAAATAAAATAAAAATTTTTTTTAACCACTTTATTTTTAAAAAAAAAAAATTAGGATGTTGCCATAAATGTTGTAGACTTACTTTTGGCCGCAAGGGGACAGTAGTTCGTGTGGTCGTAAACTCAGTATAGGCCTAGTTAACTAAACTTTTTCCTTTTATTTTTAGTTTTCATTTTATTCTGTAGATTTTTTTTAGATTGTTTTTATTTTATTTGAATTTTTTACACTAAAAATAGAGTCTTTGCTAATTTTATTGTTGAACGCATTTACGTGCGTGAGTAGCCTAGGCCTATAACTCGGCTTATTTTTCCAAGTTATTATTATTCAATTTTACTTTTTTATGTTTTTGTTTATTATTTAGTATATGGGTTAAAGTTCGGATTGTAATTTAATTTTATTTTTTATTGTAATGTTTTTATTCGTTTGTTTTCGTCACTCTGCGGTAATCACCAACGTGGAGGACTTATTCTAGGTCTAAGCCTTCCCAACGAAAAAGTAGAGATCTCTTTCACTTAAATTTATCTTTTCTTATTTTCTTCGTTAATTACTATTTAGGGCTTAACTGAAAGATATTTTGTATCAGTTTTTATTATTTCAATTATTTCGAAATGGCGCCAAGAATTCTTAATTTTGTATCTCCTTACTAACAAATTCGCGGAGTACAAAAATAAATAAATAAAGGACATGGGATATTTTGAGGGGCATTTGCACCGTTAACAAGCTTTACAAGTTATGGCATTTCGCCATATATTTGTAATTATTACGAAGTATTCACAAATATACAAAAGTATTTTATAAACAAATTATAATGAATCTCTTTGTTGCAGCTGGAAGGACGCGCTCAGATACGTCTTGAAGGACATCACAAAGTATAGATTTTATTTCTTTAAAATTTTTTTTATAGTATTTTTTTTATTTAAATGTCACGTGTATTAATTGAAAGAGAATTTCGTTTCAGTTTTTATATTAGTGTTATAATTTATTTACAAAGTTTATAAAGCGTCGTGCGCTAACGATTGTTTTTATCTACTCTACTCTATTTGGCGGGCTAGAAAATAAAAAACCAAAATAAAATGTAAGTGCAGTACAAACTTATTTTAAGCTTATGAGTTACAAGTATTTCTCCTGGTTTTTGACTTTATAGAGAATTATAATATTTAACTATGCTGTTAACTTAACTGTTACTTACTCTGGGTTAACAGGAAGATAAGTTTGAGGGTCCAAAAGATGAAACCATAATTGAGTTTCTGAAGTAGGTAGTTTTCTATCATTTTTGATATCTTCTATTTGAGCAAGTTTCCCTATGAGTTAAAATCATAGTATTTCAATAATATCAAAGGTACAATAGCTTTTCTTAATGCAGATTATCAATCAAGTTAATTTTTTATCGGCTAATTAATTAGCATATTAACATTTAAAAAACTATTGTCACCGTAGATTTAAAAAAAGACAATAAACTTAAAAGAAAAGAAGAATATATATAATCGTTCGTCCCCTCTAGTTTCTTAATCCAATATTTGTTCTATAAAGTGTAATAGGAAATAAATTAATAAACTATAAAAGATATTAGATATACTAGATAAAAGATACTAGACATACTTGATATTTAACACTGGAATTTTGTAAATTTTATAGCCACTTAAGTAATATTTTTAGTTAACGTAGTTCTTTTATTATGTCATGGAAAAAAACCTCCTGATAATTCAAGAAAGCGAACCAAATATAACTAGTGTTGAGCTGCCTAAGTTTTAACAACCGATTCACTGCTTAGTTAAAAGAGATATACCGGAAAGTTTTCCTATTTAACTAGT